>JAAOAJ010000337.1:0-87244 GCA_013781345.1 Fusarium coicis
AAAGTCTAATATAACTTAAATATTACTTATTTATTAAATAATAATAATAGAGAGATGTCTTCGTCGAGGCTTCTCGGAAGTGGTGACTTGTCAGATTATACATAATATTGATTGTCATCATCGGGGGTAGATGTTACAAGATAAAGCGACCACCGATGGTCGTCGTTGTAGCGTATATTGTTAACGCTTGCTTGGTTCTTGTATGGACTTCCAGAAGACTTTCTGCTGTGAAATGGAATTTCATCGATAGTAGCTATTGCCTGCATCTGTTTCTGGTGCGCTCCCATCCTCTGGATTATGTCTGATAATAAAAATAGATTACTCCTTACGCATTGATCTTATAGACATTAACTTATACTATCATACTGAAAGACCAAATAGAATAGGGGAAACGTTCTTCTGTAATATACAAGAATCTTATGCCCCATCCCCTCACGGAATCTACCTTCACTACGTGTCTAATGGGCCTCCCGCAGTACTAGTCGTATGATCTTTTGCGCCAATGCTCATCCAATAATTGCGGCTCCAGCATCTGAATGGCCAAGAAAACTCAGGTTTCTTTTCAGCTTACCACAAATGACGTAGGCGGACGCAAGGTTGTTGCCACGATAAGTGACATAATCAAGCCAAACTATTCAAATTCTCAGAGAGCGCATAGCTGGTTGTCAGTAATAAAGCAAGTTTGTCTGCATTGGGGAGAACGATGGGTAGGTAGTCTTATAATCAGCATTCTCAGGCTATATGTTCGCCAAATGGTGATCTCATGGAGACGTAGTACTATTTCCCCGTGTATGTATCGTGTACTTCATGTTGCCACCTTTGCCCATAAAAGTCCTGGCGAAGATAGGGAAAAATCTTGAAAGCTTGGTGACAGAAGTTTTGCGGGCTATCTATCCGAAAGGGGCAAAGCATCAAGATCCAAGACGCGAGAATATGTTATTTGACGGAGTGCAAAAGTGTCATGGTCATCAAGTCTGAAAGCGCCTTTTTGGTAAACAGGTCGAGAGTCGGTGTGAGGAAGAGAAATGACAGGAAGAGAGAGTGTGGAGAAGAAGAGAATCTAAGGAGGATGATGTTATTGCACAGCTTGTGTGCCGCAAGATTTATTAGTCTGCTATTTGATATATGACATGCTATGCCCATAGTGAATTGAGCATCTGTTGGATTAAGAATTGGGCCGATACTTTTGAGTTTTTGTGAATTAGCACCTGCCTTACCAGAATGGGTTCCCATACGGTAACTGAATTTATTACTAGAGAATGAGGCAAATTGTGATGTCAATTGTTACAATGAATAGAATGTAGGGACAAATGTTCGTTTCCCCATGTATTGGCGCGATAATGTTGTAGAGACTGTGGCAATTCAAAGCAAGCGACTTGAACAGGGCGACCATGGCGAATTTCTCAAATCGAACACTATTAAATAGACTACTAAACAAATCAGCCAAGTATACCAGAAGTCTGATTTGATCAAGGAAATGAAATTTCTTCAATTTGAAATACCATTCGATGTATCATTCGGTTTTCAGGCAGCCGAACTGCCGGCTGCATTTTCACGACGTACCCGGAACCTGACTTGTGGCGATCCCAGCCAATCAGTGTGATTCATCAGGCCATTTGTTAGTGGGCTACCTGAAAACTAGCGTTCGACTGGTCGCAAAGAAAGTAGCTTCTTAATCTTTACGTCCCTACCAAATGGCTGGCTAATCACGCATCCCGTCTCCCATGGATCGACACCTAATCCGATGGAGTACAGCGACATTATGCTTCCTTCCACCCAACTCCCTGCCTCTTCTATACTCTGGCCACCAGCGAATCTGACAAGAATTCGAGCTGATGATACAAAAGGCATTGCCTAACCACCGTACCTTTACGGCATTGAGATAAACGTCTCTTGCCAGAAAGTTGGCCAATCACGACTACGTTTCCCATTTCAGCTTTCAGCTTTCAACTTTCGTTTAATTACCTTCCACATCTGGATGACTGTTAATGTCTTACCTGGCCACTTAACCGTGTTAGGTTTGACGCTTCGGTGGTTGTCCTTTGCACCACTTCTTTATATAGCACTAAGTGAAATGGTACCCCAGAAGCTAGAATTTCAACAGTCAAACTGCATATAAACATTTTATTGCAGTTGGTCCTAATACTTCATTTGCGCATTTCTCCATTTACTAAAAATTCTGAGTCTTTATGCTGTTATCAAAACGCTAATAGTCATGCTTCTACAACAGATCAGAGTCGGATCATTTTGTTTGCAGCTCGGTCTTTGACTTTAACTGAGCTTAGCTCGAAGATCGGCGGCACATGATTTGGGGACAAGGGTCCTGTTTTGATTACTAGCCCCTGTCGATTGGTTAGCTTATAAACATGCTTGCCGTGGCATCACTACTTTGCCCTCATCTGGCAAATGCCTTCCTTATCTTAGTCCCTCTTGACCTCCGAAGGGCCTGTCATCAATTACCACTTTGTCCTCAACATGCTTTCTATACCAGTATTCGGTCTAACAGTATTAATACTCACGAATCACGCATATTGCAAGACTAAATTCCTTCGACCTCCACAATACAACGAGACTACCAGCGACCACGATTATTCAAAGAATCCACGGTTTGCTGTCGGTTATCCGATTAAGCTCCTTTGGGAAACAGATGCTGAGCCAGTCGAGCTTTCCTTGTTGCAATTCAGTGATCGTGGTGGCGGGATGAAATCACTGGATGGTAGGATATTCCTAGCACTTCATAGTAATTTCTGGCAAGCTCACCTAACGACTTAGCTTCTCTCACCGAGTGGAAAGCTGAGCGAGATGTCTTTGAGGTCACCGATGGCAATGATGACTCGGTGTACTGTTTTTACTTACGCGATTCGAACCAAGATGTGGTTACGTCACAATATTTTAATGTAACTGCCTCGAAAGTCGACGGAACCAACACGGCTTTCAAGGGAGAGACTGGCATTTTAACATCAACTACGCTCTCTCTACAAACGGAAGTCTCCATAACAGAGTCAATTTCTACCTCTACCTCTACAGATCAGCCTCTGCGCTCAGAAAACTCTTCAGAATCGGGGATGTCCAAGGGTGAGATTGCAGGCGCAGCTTGTGGTGGAATAATTGGCGGTCTCTTGCTTTTTGGTCTTATCGGATGGTTGGTTTGGAGACGGCTAGCAAGGAACAAAATGCATGCGGATATCCCGCTGGTGTCCCAAAACTACGGCTTTGGGCCGAAACCTGAGCTGCCTGGAGACGCCGAGGTGCAGGATATGTCACCGATGTCACAAAATCAGCCGCCAGAGCTCGATGGCTGTGAACTGAAACCTGAGCTGGCCGGAGACACGCAGGTTCAGAAAAATCCTTCAGGTTAAGCTAGAAGTCCTGGGGGTTTATACAAAGCACCTTGACTGGAGACCTCGCGGAAGGTCGTTCTATTCGTAAGTCGAATAGCAATAACGAGCCTTGTTTCCCAAAATTGGAAGAGTCATGGGACTGGTTACCCCTCTTTCTAAGCTAGCTAGAATGGAAAAAATTGAATCAATCAAGTACCAATTCAGTCAGCAGTTTGACAGCCTGCCTTTAACGGAATAGGGTTGCTGCACAGCCCAAAACCGGTTTCATGCTATGCGCCGAAATACGGCTTCTAGTGCAAACCTTGCAGCAATGAGCTAGTCCATAGTGGACTGATTGACTTTATCAGAGCAAATCAAGCCATTCAGCCAAAGAGCTCAAACTCTCGAATAGGGGGGGATTACGGCTAACTATTGTTCCGCTGCTTATTTAAAGGAGTACACTTCTACTGCCTGGCCATCAAGGTAGAAAGGTATAGAACTCGGCTCAGTCGTTTGTCTTTTTTTCTTCCCTGCCCGCCCGACCTGTCTTACACCTCACCATCTTAAAATTGCTGATTGATATCAAACTTGATTCCCATTCAGCATCGGCTTGCAGAGATGGCAGAGCCAAAGCCCAAAGCACTCATCGTCGGAGCTGGGATTGCCGGTCTTTCCACAGCATGGTGGCTAGATAAGGCAGGTTGGTCATGCATCATAATCGACAAGGCCCCTGGCATTCGCAGCGGCGGATACGTCGTCGGCTTAACAGGCATCTGCTTAGAGACCGTTCAAGAGATGGGCCTCCTGAAACAGCTCGAAAATTTAGCGTTCAACGCTGATAAGAATACTATCAGAGATGTCCGAGGTCGAAAATTACTTGAGCTGGGATACACAGATATTCACGGCAAATTGGGGAGCTATTCAGTCTGCCGCGATGACTTAGCACGTCTCATCTGGACCGCGCTTCCTCCAAGCGTAGATGTGCGCTTTTCTGAGACTGTCAACTCTGCAACCGAAGAAGAAGATGGGATTGCAGTTACACTTACCAGCGGTGATGCAATGAACGTTCAACTTCTCATTGGCGCTGACGGTATCCGTTCAATGGTACGAAGTATGATTTGGAAAGATCAAGACTTCCAGGTAGATTTGGGATATTCCTATTCTGTCTACGACGTCGAGGAGATCGTTAAGCTCGAAAGCGATTGTGTGTCTTTCAACAGTCCCGGTCATTTCGATATTCTCTACAGGATCCGCAAGGACCGGCTTGCGGCACTCCATGTCTGGAGGAATGATTATACCAAGAAATACGGCGAGAAATTCAACACCAGAGATCGTCTTGCAAAGTTCGAAGCTCTGAGGCTACTGGCTGGAGATAACATGCAAGTCGCAGACGTGCTCAGCGCTGCTGAAAAGTCTGGGACCACGCCACTCGTTGACACTCTAACCATGGTCCAAATGCCGCGGTGGTCTAAAGGTCGAGTCCTGCTTATGGGCGACGCAGCACACTGTCTCACATTGATGTCTGGTCAAGGAGCAGGCATGGCTATCACTTCAGCTGGTATCTTGGGAAAGGAGATTATGGCCTCGGGCAGCCTTTCTGAGGCACTAAAAAACCATGAACGCAGGCAACGGCCTCGTGTCGAGAGACTTCAGAGACGCAGTTCGGAACTAGCCGCCTGGTATATCCCGAAGAGCACGTTCTGGTACTGGCTGAGGAACATGATGCTTAAACTGATGCCATACTCGTGGATCATCGCGTGGCTCGTTAATGGGCTTAAGGAAGAGACTAAACTGACATATGAGAACTAAGAATACTGTGGTAGAGTCTAAGCAGTCCCTCCAATCAATCTACGGTATTATTTGTAAAGTATAGATGACCGTATATTGCATCCTGTCGCGGGATTCGTTAGATAGCTCACGTAGGGCTTGAACTGCAGCCGGTTCAATCTGGCAATAAATTGCAACGAAAGGGACAGCTCTCAAGCTCAGCTCGGCTCAGAGAGCAAAATGTATTCAGAAATGAAGAAGACCTTTGACGCTCAATTGTGCCACGTACCGGTATACACATTCCAATCAGGATCCAGAGGCCTCAGAGAAATGGTTGCCGTCGAGAGGCAATCCAAGGACGACAGGATGGTATACGAGACAGAATAGATTCTTCGAATCTTCAGAGTTTGTGGATTGTCATGATTCACATTCGAGATGTTATGAGCTATTATTAATTGTATGAGATTAGATTGATAAGATTAGTCTGACAGCGCCCTAGACAGCCGATTACGGCGGTCCGAGGATGAGCAGATTAATCGTACGAGGTTAGATTGATAAGATTAGTCTGACAGCCTACAGTACGTAGACAGCTGATTGCTAATCTCAACAGACTAGTTAACCAACGTTGAAGGCCCAGCTCTAGCTGCAGAGAGCAAATATTGATTGGCCTGGGTCTTAAAGCTCCCGGTCCCCATGCCAGAAGATTTTCACCCTACTTGTAGTGGAGTGCATGTAGTACTTGCGCTTTCAGCTCAGTAATAAAGTGAGGTATATAGTTTACTACAGTATTTAAGGAACCTCTCTCCCTTCTTATGGGATTTAGTCTAGTCGAATTTTTACTTTGGGATTTTTAGCAGCCTCTATTCAAATTCCTACAGAATCTTTACAGGCCGAACAACTGCCGTTCGCATAACTCGCTAAAATGTTATCAAACCCCAAAGATAACATGGCCTCCGAACTAGAGCCCTGGCCTCAGGGAAATAGTACAGCAGTTCCTGGTGATACACCCAAGGAGAGAGCCAAGTTTCCTGGTGTCATCAAGATGGAGGAAATTAACAGCGAGCTGAAGAGGTGGGAGCGTTGGCTTATATTTGCTTCGCTATTTCTCATGGGGTGGGCAATCGGACTTGACGCTTTAGTCAGAAGTACCTATCAAGCATATGCTACATCTAGCTACGCTCAGCACTCCCTCCTCTCTACTGTCAATGTCATCAAAAGTGTGGTTGCAGCTACCGCCGGACCCACTGTCGCTAAGCTGTCTGACCAAACCGGGAGGCTTGAGCTTTTCATTACGACTACAGTCTTCTTCGTTGTCGGCACCATCATTGAGACCTGCGCCCTAAACGTCCAGACTTTCAGCGTCGGGGCCATACTCTATTCAATTGGTTACTCTTGCACCCTTGCCATGTTCGACATAGTCATTGCAGATCTCAGCTCGATACGCAGCCGAATCTTCTTCATTTTGGTCCCTAACTTGCCTTATGTCTTTAATACTTGGATCAGCGGGAATTTGACCTCAGCGGTACTGGGGACAACTACGTGGCAATGGGGAATCGGAATGTGGAGCATAATCTACCCCGTCTGCACGCTACCATTCATCACGATATTGGCAATAGTTGGACACCGAGCCAGCAAGAAGAGGTCAAACCGTGCCAGTAGCGATAAAGGGCCGGCCCAACGGGCCTGGGAGATGTTCTGGACGTTGGACGTACCTGGGTTATTCATCCTGACGGCCGCGCTAGCCATGACACTGATCCCTCTGACCCTGGCTGGCGGAGAGACGAAAAAGTGGCAAAGTGCAGGCATCATGACCCCTCTGGTTCTGGGTCTACTCCTTTTCCCGGTATTTGCCTTATGGGAAGTGAAGGCTACGAATCCTGTTATCCCGATGTACCTCCTCCGAAATAGGGGTGTTTGGGCCGCCATGGCTGGGGACGTCTTAATGATGTTCTCCTGGTATATGCAAGCCGACTTCTTATACACAGTGCTCTTGGTATCTTTTGACTTTAGCATCGAGGCTGCAACCCGAGTGTCTTCGACATATAACTTCTGTTCTGTCCTTAGCGGTGCCGTAGTTGGCCTAATCATCAGGCAGGTTCGCCGCCCCAAGCCGTTCGTCATCGCCGGGATTGGTCTCTGGTTGTTGGCCTATGGGCTGTTGTACTATTACCGCGGCGGCTCTGGCGGCAGTGCGCGGTCCGGCGTCATCGCTGGCCAGGTGCTACTCGGGATAGGAGGCCTCGCCACTTACCCGAACTTCGCTATTGCTCAGGCCGTATGCAAGCACGAGGACGTTGCATTAATCATCAGCCTGATGCTGGCGATGACCAATGTCGGCGTCGCCCTCGGTGGATGCGTATCAGGGGCGATCTGGACGCAAACACTCTACGACCAGCTGAAAGTTGACCTGGCCTCCAACGTCACTCTTGCTAGTTCTGTCTATCAGTCCCCGCTTACAGTTGTGCCGCTGTATCCTGTTGGCACCCCGGAGCGCGACGCCATTATCCACAGCTATCGGTACATCCAGCGGCTCTTGGCCATTACAGGGATGTGCCTGTCGGTGCCAATGCTTGCCGTTGCCTTATGCCTGCCAGACTTGAGATTCCCTGCCACTAAGGCTCAGAATGTAGCCGAGGGTCACTAGGATTAGTATTGGAAGAGTAACAGGCATGCTAGGAAGTGGAGACTATGCAGGTTTCAGTATTAGTACAGTCTACAGGGGTTATAAATGTCCTATTCCGCACTTTAGCTTTATATCTTACCCCGAAAATAAACAAGTGCTACTTGGTCCCTTCAGATTGGCAGTGGCTATAGCTCCTCGACGATTCCTGTAGAGCATATGCGATACGAATTGGCTGCAATCCCATCTCAGGCAGGAATTCATACCAAACCTTGCAGTGTGCCTCGGTCCAACATCATCGTCTACCATGCTGAGCCTCCTCTTATTTTGCTTGTCAGTCAGACTCAAGTTGATGCTTCCTCCAAGCTCCATCGACATCACTTTCGTTCTCCTCGCTTTCTTACGTTACTGACGATTATCGCAGTAAGTCTCTCAAATTGATCCTTCTCCTCATTTCAAGATCAAAAGCATACCATACATCTGGTCAGCAGAAGGCAATCTGCCACTGACCGACCTCCTCACATTAAGGTGGTTGGCAGTAATGAAGGAATTCGGAATGCTCAATGACTGGGTTGAAATGATGCCGGCACCATCAATAAGTCTTGGGTAGATGATGATTTAATAGATTAGTCATATATCGATCTAGCAACACTTTTAACCAGGCATAACGGATGTGCTTGTACTAAATCCTTCCCTAAGTCATACTTGTAAGCTTATCTTAACATTAAGCTGGATGACATGAGCCCTGTTGGTCAAACCGATGGTACGACACGTTTTTCAACATATACAACGTCATTGGGTCTCCCAGAAAGTCAAGGTGAGAATCCTTCAGGCACTTTTCGTACCCTGCGAGGCAGACAGAGTGAAATCTCGGTTAGACTCCCGTCAGCTGAATGCTCTGCCTCTTGTTGGGGCACGTTTAGTGGGCATGTTGCGATCCTTCGAGAGGCTAAGCCCCCACCATCGGGGCTTAGCTGTCAATCATTGTCGGAACCAACACGAGAGCCTTGGTATTTAATCCAACGTTAGTGTCTGCATACTTGAAATGTTACTCGTATCGTTGTTTCCGCGCTATATCATCAATATGTCACCGATTTCTCAACCACAACCAGCCGCCCAGCCCGCTGGTACGAAGGCTTCTCAGCCTGTGCAAATGTCTCAGCCAAGAACGCAACAACCTATGAGTATGGTTTCAAGTCAATTATCGGGTGATTACAAACTGATTCACATCTTGATATAGAATTCCAACGACCACAAGATCCTAGAGCCGATCGCAGACGCCCTCGTGATGATATAGAGCGCGATAGATGCTGTCGCGGGCTAAACTGCACATCAGGCATTTATATGGTCCCCTGCGCATGCACACTGTGTTAAATAAACACTTCGCGCTGGGAATCAAATGGAGCTTTACGGATGCAGGCACTGATGATGAAGCGATATGAAATGCTGTTCTGGGCTATTGTATATACCTGCAGTCTAATGCGGGGTCCATACGCATCAACAAATAGGCACTATATACGGGACTGGTCCCAATTTAAGACAACATAATAATAGCTTATGGCTTTCGTTACATTGTGCCAGATGGTAGAACTTCCTAACAACCAACTACAGTGTAGTAATCCCATAGGAAGTCAGGGCCAATGCAGATGCCCTCAAGGGTTTCATCATAAAACTGCTGCGGTACGCCAGAGTTGCAATCGCCCTCGTTGGCATACAAATCGATTTGGCAGTTACCCAGATCTTCAAGCTCGAACCCTCTATGAGGGTTTGGAATACTTTCACAGCCTGTGCGGGCGAGAGGGCATTAGTCATCATTACTGGAAGTATCATTGAGATCTAGGAACGGAGTAAGTACCTTGATTACCGCCTCCCTCAAGGTCACCAGACGGAGTCGACTCGCAGTCGCCGTCACCATAAATGGTGAACGTCCAAGCATTAGCCACTGTTTCCAGAAGCAGCAGCGTCATCTTGCGAGTGAGCATCATCATTCTTGGTTGGTGGAATACGTGCTCGCACCTTGATAAGGTCGTCTTCGTATGTTGGGTCCTTTTCAAGGCGTCTAGAACTAGCGGCGTGGAGGAGAGCTTGACGAAAGACGAGGACGTCAATCTTATTTGGGATATGAATAATGATATCTGTTTTCCACTGGTCGCCGTAGATCAAGTAGTGGATTGGGAAGGGGACGTCAGCTGCGTGGTCGGCTTCGTACTGTTCAAACACGATGTCGCGCCAGGTCTTGTTCAGGTTTCTGGATGTCATGCTGGAGTAGATGGGATTGTTGAAGAGCGGAATAAGCTGAGTATTTATGTTCTTTCCAGTCTTTTGGCTTGCCTGGACTCTTGGTTGTTATCTCTTTTTTGAGAGCTGCTGTTCAATGCTGGTTGCCGAAGACATGTTGAATCAGGAAACCACCGAGCTGACTATCAAAGCGCAGCGCCAAGTGTAGATCAAAGACGTTATTTTGTCGGCTGTCGAAGTTTGAGGCCCAAATATGGAAACGGTTGGCGGGTTGAGTCAAGGAAGTTGAGTTGGCTATTGGTTGTTGGTTGTTGAATGTACCTAGATCGTGATGGCCAGGCTCAAGTTGTGGCATCATGAGCAAATGCGGGGTCAGCACCAGATCTTTGCCTCAGGTTAGGGAAAATTCCAAATAGAGTGAGCAGTACATAATAAGTTAGCATGGCCCGTCGGGGAATTGATTGTGCAGTTCGGCACTTTGCTAAGTATCTTTAGCTTGTACTGGTTCCCACCCAGGTATGGGAGGCATGTTGTGTACATACTCGCCAGGATCTTGTGATGGAAATAAGTCATTGCAGGCGATCGACGCAAAGTATTCTCAGGGCCGAAGTAGCCGAAGCGGTAAGAGCTCAGTTAAAGTTAAATAAGGTACTTCTCGTCAATGTGTAAAATATAAGATCTCGGTTGGGAGTAAATAACATCAAGTTACTTGATCTATGGAGTGTAAGTAGCCTCCTTAGTAATTATTTCTGGTTTCTCTACTAGGTTACAGGGACCTTAGATATAAATACATTAAATAGGATATTCCTTTAACCGTTACATCAAATAAAAAAAAAATTATGTTAAAACTATAGAGACTCATCTATCGCTACTTAAATAAGCGTGTATACTGAAAAGCAGAAATTGTGTTTATTGCGTGTTAATCCGAGTTATCAGTCTAAGGACCATTTTATCTTATACATCAAAGCTCCGCCACAGCTAACTGAATCCTTCAGAACTATCTTCAACAACATAGAAATGCCTTTTACTGAGCGTTGCCAGTCTTATCACGAGTCCAAATTTAAAGCGTCAAGGGTATTGTCGAAATGAACTCCTTCTGGTCGGAAATGATAAAAATGGCTGTTTTTTGTGCAGCTAAGGATCAGCCAGTGACCCTACTGCTCGGGGTCCAAGACGTCGACCATGAAGCCATTGATGAACTGACCGCTCTTCAGCTTATACAAAGCATTCAAGCCCTCGACATCAGAAGGTTGAATGCCAAAGTTCAAGTCGTTGTGATAATTCATGACTGACAGAGAGTTTCTGCTTCCGATTTGAACTGAATGCGTTTCAGAAGTCGCGGCGAACTCATGTCTCAAACCCAAAACGTGACCAAGCTCATGCTGAAAGACTTTGTCCATGTCCCTGCGATACGGTGTCGTGAAGGCGAGAGGGTATATATACATAGTTGGGTCGAAATGGTCGGGCAAAAATGCACTCGCTAGGACACTGACATTGCCTGCTCTTTTTCCATATTTAAGGACGAAAGTGGCATGTTCGCCTGGCCCAGCTGAGCGAAAGTTGACGGGGATAAGACTGTCATTCCACTGTTGAGCAGCAGAAGCCAAAGCCTTGGTAGCAGTCGCCACATGAGCAGGACTAGGGAACGTTCCAATATCGATGGTGTAGGTGACGGTAGACCCGGGTTTCCAAATAGGAATCACAGGCGTCGAGAGCGCATTGACATGTCCCACCTGGACGTCGTGGATGCTTGTCGCTAGATATATCTCGGTGAAGCAAGGATACTTTGGCGGCGTGTTGTAAGAGAGTTGGTCAGTTATGTGATCAATTTGAGAGTCATTCTCAGATGACGTGAAAGGCGATAGCAGCTGAGCTGCAGCGTTGTCTCGGGGCGGCATGGAAGGTCTAAGAGTAATCTAAATAAGCATTTATTTAGAGGTTTAATTCCCAGAAATAAAAAATTGAATAACGATTTGCCGGTGATTATAATGCACTGTGCAGAATGGAAATAAGGAGACAATGTGTGATGATGAAGAAAAATAAAAGTCATGAAACAGAGACCATGGTGAAGCTTATAACGTCGTTCTTGCCGACGTAGAGAGGAAGGCGCAGACGGAAAAGAAGGTAGCGCTAAGCCCAGCTGAGAACGTGAACCCGTCTTATTTCACCGCACAACACGAAATTTACTTGTACCCCCTAGATTAAGTTCCGGGGAGCAACTGCCAATGAGCTGTAGGGAGCTCTTTCAATCAATGCTGGAATGCTCGTTGTGACTAGTCTACGATTTGTATAACATAATGAAGTGCCTAAAGTTTTCGCGATCTATCGACGACAAGAGGACAAAGGCTTGTTATATACATTCTTACAGTACACGTTCTCCGGAAGTCACTGACGGGTTTCTAGGAAGAGCTCGATACGTCTCGCAAGACATTGATAGTCAGCATTATTTATATATAGTTTAACGACTTCGGTAAGTAAAGCCTCCTTTAGATAACAGTGCAAGCAAAATTACAGAACCCTTTACTAAAGAAGATACTTCATTCAAGTAAGTATCTTCACTTATGCCTTCAAGAGTGACCTAGGAGAAGTTTATAAGGTCCGGGAATCTTAGCGCGTACTTTAAACTAACCTTAGTAGTAATAGAAGTCCTATTTTTAAATATATTAATTCCTAGAGAAAAAGTATTATAGTGAAAGATAAACTTTAGCTTATATTTATAAATTAGAAATTTATATTATAGTATTTTATTTATCGAGAATACTTAATATATATTTTATGCCGCTCCTAAAGCTGACTAATATAAAGTATACTAGCTAAGTCTAGATAAGATTCTAAACAAGTCGGTAATTAAGATATAGTGCAAGCAGGGATATAAATTTATTAAAGAAGTGTGGCTTATTAGCGATCGAACAATCGTACAAAAGCTCAGCTTTTGAGATTATCGCTGAACGAAGCCAATGCGTTAATAATCAGGATTAATACTCTCATGTTATATATCTTCCCAGGCGAAGCGAATAGCCTGAGAGCCAACTTTGATTTCGGCAATATAAAAGAAATTATCCTTCGATCAAATGATAAAGAGACCTTGGGCGATCTAGTGGGAGCTGATAATGATTCGGGGACGGAGCGTAGTGATGGCTCAGAAGATGAGGAAGAAACGAAAAAGGGCCGCAAGAGGAGCATAAAGAAAGCCAACAAAGTCTGTCCTGAAAAGAAGAAGAAAATCGTGACTTCGCTGCCCCGTCGTGTCTTAAATATATTGCGTGTGGAAAGGAGACTGGAGAAGGCGAGATTTTGCCTGACACAGAGGCTGGAGAGATTGACTTCCTCAGCGATGACTGTACCAAGTTCTCTGGTGTGGCATATGAATTTCCCTACGTTGGGAGTAACGTTGAGTTCAGTGGTTGAAAGATATCCAACACGCCTAAAAGTTTCCCGAAAAAAATAGAATGATTATTCTGAGGCGGCTTCTGAACATGCGAGGATCGGACGCTGGCGATAAGGTACAGTCAGTCACACTCTCGAAGGGTAATGAGACTTGGCTGTTTGGATCATTTACTCTTCAATTCACTGTTAACATATTTAAGCATTTTCTTCCTATCTAAACTCGACATCCAGGCTAATGCCCACCATCTAGCTAGAGTAAGGCTTTCCCTTCTTAAGAGTCTCAAGAACAGCAACACTAAGGTTTGGAAGCTTGAAGTTGAAAGCACCCTTGCCATCAGCCTTGAGAACAGTCTTCTTAGTATCAACAACATTGTTGCCCTTGTGAGGATCATTGAAAGCAAAAGGATCCTTCTCCTTGTTGGTCAAAAGAGTAAGCTCAGCCTGAGCACCGGGCTTGACACCCTTGAAGGACAGAGAGACAGGGACGTCAGCGCCCTTGGTGGTGTTGTACGCAGCACCCTTCCAGATCAGAGTGCCCTTGTCCTCGTTCTTGCCAGCGACGTAGTAGAGAGGGTCGAAGTCGGAAGTGGCGGGGAGAGTATGGGTCATGGGGTGGCCTGCGAAGAGCGACCAGACGTACCAGCTGGTGGAGCGGGTAGTCATGGCGGAGTCGGCGGCAAATTGGATCATGGTGATAGCCCACTGCCAGCGGTTCTCGTTCTTTAGGATAGGAGCGTAGAAAGTTCCGGGGATACGATCGGCGTTGCGCTCATAACCGCAGAGAGCGACGGCCTCGCCAACACCAGAGATCCACCAGGGGTAAGGCATAAGGTTACCACTCCAGCCAGTTCCACCGTTGGGGTGGGTAGAAGCAACCTCGCCAATGATGTGACCGTATTTGTTGTTATCAAACAGGTTAAACTCCTCGACAAGAACATCGGGCTCTCGGTAAGGGTGGTAGTCACCGATTCCAGGAGCAGGAATGTCGAAACCAGCGTCCTTCTTACCAACGGGGTCAATAGAAGCGCCGGAGGAGATGACGGTGAGATCGGGGTGGGCTTTCTTGATAGCCTCGAGGAACATGGGGAAGCGGTACTCCTTGTAAGAGTTCCAGCCGGTGGGATAACCAGCGAGCCAGTCCTCGTTTCCGACTTCAACGTAGGAGAGTCTGAAAGGCTTGGGGTGGCCAAGCTCAGCACGCTTCTTGCCCCACTTGGAAGTGATGGGACCTCGGATGAATTCGATCTCGTCGAGGGCGTCGTCGATGAGAGGTTGAAGTTGGTCCTTGGGGGTGACGGAGCCGTCGAGGGAGAGGCCAGCGTAGACACCGACAACTGAAATCTGTTAGCATGCACGTAACCGTCACTGAATTTTATAGAACCTACTGATTTCAAGGTTCATGTCCTCAGCCCACTGGAGGTACTCCAAGATTCCAAGACCATGGGTCTGCTGGTAGTTCCAGACACCCTCGAAACCAGGGCGGTTGCGGAGAGGTCCGAGGGTGTCCTTCCAGTCCCACCAGGTCTTGTTGGTGTTGCCCTCGAGCATATTACCACCGGGGAAGCGCAGCAGGCTCTTTTCTGAGTGTCAACGACTACTTATGAGAGACTTGAGACGGTGAGACTTACGGGGTGGAGACCTTCGAGAGCCTCGGCAAGATCAACTCGAAGACCATTCTTGCGGCCCTTGTAGGTAGGAGGGAACAGACTGATGAGGTTGAAGTCGAGAGCTCCATCAGCACCCTACAGAATATCAGTATACATCACGTCTCAGTTTTGAGTGCTACTCACCTTGGGATCATAGGTAATAGCAAAAGTGTTGTTGCTGTTAGGAGCATTCTTGTTAGGAGTAAGCACAAACTCATGCTCAACCCACTGCTTCTTATTGGCCTTGGACTTGACCTTGACGCTGCCAAAGACATCGTCGGTAAGGTTAGATCGCAGGGAAGCAGTAAAGTGGCCTTTGTAAGCACCCTTGACCCAGAAAGAGCCAGTGTACTTTTGCTTCTTGACATCCATTCCCCAGTAGCCCTCGTTGAGGAAACCAATCTCCTTGCCCTTGCTCTTTCCAGGCTTGACGTTCATAGAGACGGGGAGAGCGTCGGAGAGAGGAGTGTCGAGACGGTTGAGGGAGAGCTTAGCATCGTTGATGGGTCTCCAGCCAGATAGAGAAACAGGGTATTTCTTGCTGTACTGGAAAGCACGGTTGCGGATGAGTTCAGCGTAGATGCCACCATCACCGGAATTGTTGATATCCTAGTTCCAAGTTAGCACCGCAGTCGTCGCCAGTGGTGAGTCAAGACAAACCTCGTGAAGGAAGCCATATTGGTGACCGCTAGTAGCGTTTCCGCCCTTGCTGTCGACCTTGATGTTGACAGACTCAACAGCCACGAAGCAAGCCGCAGCCGCTAGGATTGAACTGAAGCGAACCATGATGTCAGGGCTTCGATTGACCTTGCCTTGCAGATGAGGTGAGATTCTCAGAAACTGCGACGCTGCTCCGGTCTTATATAGTGTAATCCGTCAATTCAGGCACAAACCTGCACAATTCAACCGGCTTAACCATCCCCATTCCGTTCCTGCAGGAAACAAGCGGTCCAATAATTGACAGGATAAGCTTCTCCGCACTTTGACGATCGTATCATGCTCATTGCCGAGGAAGCCATTGACACCAGTCAACTTTACCCGAACGTGGGGGGGACGATCGTGAGGAAAACGGTTAAATTCTGGGGGGTTGATCATGACGTTTACTAAAAACTGTCGATCATGGCTTTGTTTTTCGAGTTGGGGTAGAAAGGGCAGGGGTCTTGAGGGGCAAGAGGGAAATGATTCGTGCGCATGGTAGAAGCTTGTGTGGACCTGAGTCGTATTTTGTCGTGATCTTCATGATTGAACTCGGTGTAGCTCACCAAAACAAGCTTAGCTTTTCCGATTGCACAATTTCTTTTCAATTCATCCACGAATTAACGCGATAAATTGCAAGGGGCCAAGGCGTGTTCACATGATGAGAGGACCGGATAAATGTCACTTGGCTATATCATGTCATGTCATAATCATACTAGCATTCTGCCTTGCTATCGCTATTTCATTTCGTAAAAACATAAAAAAAATTGCTTCCATTTCCCGATTACTCTTCTTCACCTTGCTCCAGGTGATCAGCCTTTTCCTTGCTTGAGAGGAATTGCTGAGGAGTGTGGCGAGGTCGAGTCTTTGCAAACTTGACTGTTGAGAACACGGAAGGCGATTCCTTGAAGATGAGCTCGATCTCTTCAAGGTTGCGACCCATTGTTTCGGGGAAGAACAGGAAGACCGAGATGGGAACGCATGCGGCGATGACGGCGTACACGATGTAGTACTGCCAGCCGATACTCTCGAGAGCGACGGGGGTGACCATGACGACGATGAAGTTCCTGCTGATGTTAGTATTTGCTGGAATAAGAATGAGGAGGGACAACATACCAGAGCCAGTGGTTACCGGTCGAGATGGAAGACATGGCCATTCGGAGGCGGATGGGAGCAACCTCAGTACAGTACAAGAAGTTGGCGCCCAGGAAACCGATGGGAACAAAGGTGTTGTACAGGTAAATGAAGCATCCAGCAGCAATCATGGCAGGCTTGTTCTCGCTGCCGAAAGAGGTGGTGATGGCGAGGGCGATCATGCAGGCTGACATACCAATGCCACTGATCATGAAGACGGCGCGACGACCGAAACGATCGATGGTGAAGAAGGCGATGAAAGAAGCGAGGAACTTCCAAGTGAGAGCTCCTCCGGTGAGAATCTTGGCAGTCTCGGCGCTCATACCCAAGTTCTTCTGAAAGAGAACGTTGGCGTAGACACTGACGAGGTTGGAACCACTCATCTGCTGGTAGAACTGAAGCAGGATACAGAGGATGAAGCGATACAGGAGCTTATCCTCACCCATCTTGAGCATATCGCCCAGACGAGCAGCGTTATCGGAGGTTTCTTCGAGCGAGTGCTCGATGCCAGCAACTTCAGCGAGAACCTCAGTGGAGTCGATGGGAAGACCCCGGAGAGCAGCGACAGCGTGACGGGCCTCCTCAGATCGGTTCTTGAGAACGAGCCATCGAGGACTCTCGGGGAAGAAGTAAATGCTGGCCATGAGGATGAGGGAGAAGGCGATAGCGATGGCGATCGGGGGTCTCCATGTAACAGGACCATGGTGGAACTCGAAGAAACCTAGGTTGATCCACGACTCAAGAACGTAACCAAGACAGATGAACAGACCCGTCAAGACAACCTGACGACCACGGTTCACAGCCGCCGACGTCTCACTCTGCCAGACCGGCACAATGGAACTCAACTGCCCAATACCCAAGCCAATAATGACCCGTCCAACAATGAACTGCGCAAGTCCAAAAGACGAAGCCTCGAGGATCTCTCCAATCAAGGAGCAAATCGCCGCAGCAAAGATGACATTCCTACGTCCAAACTTATCACCCGTATACGAGCAACTCAACGAACCGATCAAGGCACCGATGACAAACGTCGCGACGACGAAGCCCTGGAGGGTTGATTTGGAGCTCTTGTCGGCGCCGGTGGAGTTGACGGTGTCGATCTCGGGGAACGTCTTGACCCAGTCTTCTTCGGAGAGGAGACCGCCGATGCCAGCTTGGTTGTAGCCGAAGAGGACGAAGGAGGGGGCGACGATGGCGGCGATTTGGAGGATGGCGAGGGACTTGCCGCTGACGCCCATGTATGTTGGCACGCTCATCTTGGCTTAAGAATTTGGAGAACGGGTTGGGGAAGTGGCCTGAATTGGAGATTCATTTGGAGGTTCGTGAGCTAGGTTTTATACCAATCTCGTCAACCAGACTAGAGACTCCAGAATTCTGCGGAGCCCCATGGAGAAGGCAGGAAAAAACCCCTCGTATGTGGGGATAAGATTTAGTTGATCCAAGCTCATTGTAACAATAATCGTGAGATTGTTTTTCTTCCTGCCATGGCCATGCTTCTTCTCACGGTGAGGATTTGGGGTTCATCGGATAATGCGGCACGGTCTCTTTTCGGAGGTGCCATGTCTACAGTGGATATCGGGTCCCGCGAAACGGGTCCGTAAGCTCCGCAATCATCACAGCCCGCGAGTCAGAGAATGCAAAATCTCGGAGCGATAAGGCTCGGAGTAACTGCAATAGGCATTCCTTATCGCCAAGCGATGAGGCTCATGCGCGGCATTGGACGACAGCGGGTCCGGTAGAGACGTGCTGCCCCTGGTCGCGGACGGCAAAAACGGCACTTTCACGATGCTAGTATCTTGTTGCCTGCACCAGACGAGAGGTGTTTACGGGAGATTGCGGAGCCTGATGGTATCATTCACATCGTCTAGAACGTTTTAATCGACGCTGGTCAAAAGATTAAGCTTCAAATAGTCTTCGGAGTTCAGATTTGAAGAGATGCAGGCCGGAAAGCTTACTGACAGACTGTCCCGGGCTTGGGCGATTCGAATCGTTCTAGAAAATTTCTAGGGGAGAAGCATTGTCGATCTTTTGTCCGTGGCGCTCTCCGGTATTTGAGCGCTTATGTGAGATCAACAAATGACGTCTTTTAATCGAGGGAAACCACCTGATCTAGCACGTTAAATGTATGTAGTAAAGAGTATGTAATAGAGCGACGAAAGAGATATCGGGGAACTCGATATCTCTGACCAATTACACCTACATCATTTATAAAATTGTGGAAAAAGAACCCTTCACCTCCACGGGGAATCTCAAACTAAAAGTAAATACTCCGTTATGGATATTTCTAATCTACCCCATATCACTTGCTCAACAAAAATTCTCTTAATGCTTCGTTGATCCACTGTCGCGAGATGTCTCCAGTTTAGATGACTCGGGAAATCTGGAGCCTCAAGCCCCCACGGCCCGCTCAACGTTACATATGCTCAACGGCATTACTTTATAAGAACGGCTACAGGCCGGTTCTGTTCGGTGAGATGTGATGAGCTTGGACCTTTGATGTGACCGCGAGATTCGCGTGTTACATATCGGTGCGATAGCCCACATCACGAGTTGAGCTGGAAGCAAATGTGGTTTTTTTGTGCGACCGAGAATATCGCCTGTACATATCCGAGTTGCTATACTGATAACAGCGTCGACTCTGCATGCATTGAGGATGTTCTTCGGTGGCATTTGTGGATGTGAATAGTACGATGATGATGGATTTCAGTAAGGACATGTAGAGTTAAATCGAAACTTTCTAAGTAATTTAGGATGGCTTGTGACAATCGTGACTGATGAATATGTGAACTGCAAAATGCGGGGATAAGCACCATGAGAGATCTCACTTTATGGTTGCGAATAAGCATAGATCATCTTGGTTAAACCCCAGAAAGGTCTCTCAAAGCAGCACAAGGTTCATAAGGTAGAATTATTTAAAATAAGCTGGAAAATAATATCTGCCAGCATCTCCTACCCTGAAGCATATCTAGCTAAAAACCAATGCTATTTCAATCCTTATCCTTATCCTTATCCTTATCTTATCACCTTCAGATTTCAAGTTCTTATCAATATCGATTGTGTCATCTTATCGATTAGATAGCTGAGATGTGGCGCTCACTTGTGCCAAGCCATAATGGCAATACCCAAATGCTTAACAGCTCGGATCAACTTGGCGACATGACACCAAAACACGTGAGAACGGTGTCTGAAGTTGATAACGGTTACAATAACTATCGTGAAGATAGACCAATAGAAAGAGAGAAATGAGAATGCGAGACATGTCAGGAGGCCGGAAAGGTCGAGCAGTGAGAGCAGTGGTCGGCGTCCGCGGACCTGTATATCAATGGCCTATTGTCCGGCTTGTCCAAGGGCACTGGAAACGTCAGTCGCACAGGTACTCACTCTGGAAGCCTCATACGAATCATGCACGGTTTCTTCTTTATCAGACTGTTCAATCTTCGCACACTAGAACAGTTGTGAACTGGAGTGAAGTCAATAGACCCCAATTACGATAAACGATAATAAGAAAAGCTAGAGGAAATCATACATAAATGGCTTCTCCGCAACGGCATGATATAGAAGCTATTCAAAGGATTGGCAGCTGATATATGGGCAGGAGGTTGACAGTGCCCGCGGGTAGCGAAGCTCCGTGCCCGCGGACCTCCTCGTTCCACAAGATATCAGCTGAACTGGCTATGCTTCTTTAGACTTAAGCAATCCATCCCAAGATCCAGTAGGAACAGCATAAATTTCATTTTCCAACACTATTTCATTAGCTCTCTGTTTCCCGAGGCGCCGAGGCATCTAGTTTTAAAGTTTGCGGGGTAGCGCCAGAATCTTTAAAGGTTTACCTGTCCCAAGCAAATCGCAGATCAATCAAAGTCAATCACGCTCCGACCCTAGATTCACGAAACTTAATCTTCTCTCGACTCACTCACATCAACGCACCTGTCAAATGCCTTCTATATCAGCCTCCGTAGTCACTCTTCTCATAAAATGGTTCCGCGCAAACAAGGCCGCTCAAGAAGATGGAGAGGCGACGCGTCAGGACATTCAAAACACCTACACCCGACCGCGAGACCATCGCCCTCCCAGCAGTCTCGGCTCAAACATCACCATTGATCGCGTCGATGTACAGGAATGGCCTTTATACAAAATATCCACAACAAATTCTCAGAGTAAGAGTCAGCAGCGAAAGGCCCTTCTTTACATTCACGGCGGGTCGTTCTATAAGGAGATATATCCCCAGCATTGGAAACTAGCCGCGCAGATTGTTACTGAGACAGATCTGGACGTCTTGATACCGATTTATCCGCTGGTCCCGAGACCAGTGGCCACAGCACAGAAACTTGCTGATGGCTTTGTCGATATCTGTCGTTTATCGAAGCAGCCTATCGTGAGCATCGCGGGTGATTCAGCAGGCGGTACGCTCGCTCTATCAACGACTCTCCATCTTCGAGACACAGCGCCAGACCTATTCGAAAAACTGCGCTCTTTGATTCTGATAGCGCCTCTTCTCGACTGTGCAGTCGACCATCCCGAAGCCCTCCGTCTCGCCAAGATTGATTTCTGGCTTGGTGTAACGGGTCTTCGCATTTCAGGAAAGATGTTTGCAGGAGACTTACCAATAAAGCATCCCCTCGTCAGCCCGCTATACGGCGACATGGATAAACTTCCACCATTGCTGATGTTTGGTGGTCCAATGGATCTGCTCTGTGCTGATGCTAGACGGTTAAAGTCCAAGTTGCTGGGCAAAGACGTGGATGAGGCTCCGGAGGGGAGTGTGGAGACGGATCGGCTTTTGTATGTTGAGAAGGAGGGTATGCTTCATGTATGGCCTTTACTCCCGCATAGTGAAGGTGCAGAGGGACGAAAGATGATTAGTTCTTTTGTGAATAAGCATTTAGAGCGATAGAAGGCTTTTGGGAGTGGCCAAGTTTTGAGTCGCCAAGCCAATGTTATGAAGTCACATCCGAAAGTCCTTTTGGTAAAAGCCCATAAGCCGCAAGGTTTGTCAGCCGGTTTTCGTAAGCGTCTTGCATCTGAGCCAATTAGATCTTCTGTAACCCACCAATTTTTAAGCGTATCAATTTCATTCATTGATCCTACAGGATTATCAGCGAATAGTTTGCAGTGATCAAGACCCACCTCCCCAAAGGAGCACCCGGAGCTTGGAGAACTATAGAGATGGGGTTATGCCATCGCCTGCAAAGCTATGCAGTGAGATGATATATTGGTTTCGGTATAAAGAGGGGAAAGATGCATGTGATGAGATTCTCGGCTTGATTCATTAATTGCTTCTTTAGTTGTTGAGA
This sequence comes from Fusarium coicis, assembly GCA_013781345.1. NCBI lineage: Eukaryota > Fungi > Ascomycota > Sordariomycetes > Hypocreales > Nectriaceae > Fusarium > Fusarium coicis. The sequence goes on from JAAOAJ010000337.1 coordinate 22,103, forward strand.
TATCAACGAAGATGCGCTTCTTTCAACTCGCCCTTGCCTCAATGGCCTCCGTCGTAGCAGCGACTTCATCCTTCGATACTTGGGCTCACGGCAGAGTTGCGCTGCAAGACGTGAGCATTCACTTCCGCTACGCCGGCTCGGGACCACCCCTTCTTCTCGTCCACGGAAATCCCCAGCACAGCCTCACGTGGCAATTCATCGGCCCTATCCTGGCTCAGAACTACACCGTCATTGCTCCCGATAACCGAGGCGCTGGTGATTCGAGTGTTCCACCCGATGGGAACTACACCGCCGCTGCATCAGCAGAAGATCTTAAAGGCGTCTTGGATTTCTTGAACGTCACCTCCGCGTATGTCTTTGCGCATGACAAAGGTGTCGGGATGGCAACGGCACTAGCGATCAAGTATCCAGATCTCGTCAAGAGACTTGCTCTGGCTGAGTATGTTCTTCCCGGCTTCACCTACGAACAATCATCCAACCCAGCGCCGTTCTGGGATCTTTATCAGAACTGGCAGTTGGCGTTCTTCCAAGTCCCTGATTTAGCCGAGTTTCTCATATCGGGAAAGGAAAAGCAATTCTTGCAGTGGTATTTCTACCATGGAAGTTACTCTGGCGTTGAGAGCTTTAGCGAAGAAACAGTCAATAGATATACGAGCAGTATCTCAAAACCAGGATTTCTAAGAGCTATGCTTGGGCCGTTCTCAAGTTCGACTGTTTACCAAGATGGAAATTTCTTCAAGGCTGCGCTGAATGAGAGCCGATTGAGTGTGCCGCTTCTTGGAATGGGCGGGGAGGCTAGTCTGGGGTTGAAGTCGGTTCTAAAACAAACCTTTGAACCAGTTTCATCTGAACTTGAGATTGACGTCATTCCGAAAGCTGGGCACTGGATTGGTGAGTTTTCCTAACAACTCTGATGAAGAAACTAGCTAATTGATGAGTAGCGGATGAGAACCCCCGATGGACTGCCAGGAGAGTAGCCAAGTTCTTTGGTGAAGACGATGATAGCCTGTCAAAGGTTGACTTGGGTTACTTGGATGATTTGGTTACATTGGATATCGGGTTTTACGGTACCAAGAAGAACTTTGCGCTGGGCACTCAGCAAGCGATCTGAGGAGCGCGTATAGTCATAAAAACTGTTGGCGCAGGCATGGGTTCAAGGGCAATCCCACAACGATCCCCGACATTTAATGGAACAGATACTCGAACGAAGAGTTTGAGCGTCACGGGATCGCAGTCGGCATAAATACGTCGTATGTAAATACTCTCAAAATAGATACAAGAATGCTGCACCTGGCAACTCCTACGCTCAATCTCATATATACTCCATCACAACCAACCCAAGCTTACTTCTTGACAGTGCATCCAATGCGCTTAGAGTCAATAGCAATGTCATCAAACCAGAAAGTGTTGACAGCACCGCTATAAGACTCCCAACCAAAGTAAACACCCTGAACCTTGGGCTTAGGCTTGCTCCTGGCCCAACCACCAGCATAAGAGCTGGGAGCCTCGGGCTTGTAGACAAGACCCTGCACTGGGTTGTCGTTGAGCCAGGTGGCGATGGTACCATCGGGGGAGAGATGGTACTCGAGGCACTGCCAGGTGTTGGCGGGGATGCTCTTGGACGCGGCGATGCCATCCGGAGATAGATCGGGAAGAGTGGCGTCGTCGGACTCGTGGTTGTACATCATGATCTTGCTCTGGCCGCCGATGCGGAGATGCTTGCCCTTGCCCTGCGCAGCGTCGGGCATGGTGATGAAAGTGACGTGCGAGTCATCGAAAGCCTTGGCGGTTTTCCTATAGTCACAAAAGCGATCAGTAGCCATTCTCTTGGCACGTTCAGCTGGTAACTTACATCCAAGTTCGGACGTAGACGTGGCCCTCGGGAACAGCATCAGTTCCAAAGAACTTGTGTCCGCAGAAACCATTGGGTCCACCAGTGACCTTGATAGAGTTCTTTCCACTGTGCGCAGTAGTCTTGTCAAGCTCAACGCTACCGCCCTGATCGCAATCAGGCGCATAGGTCGGCCAAGCGACCTTATCCCAACCGCTCTCGAAATCCTCAGCGACCTGGCCGAGGGCGAGGGGCAGCACGGAGAGTGCAGCAAGAGCAACTTGACGAAGCATGATGGGGTAAAAAAAAGGTATACGAGAATTGAAGTATAGACTGAAAGAAGTGAAGTGAAGAGCCAAGATGCCAAGAACGAAAGGGAGATGCGAGATCTATATATGAGCTGAGCTGAAAGTGAAAGACGGACGATATTAGGGACTGAAGCCTGAAACAGGGCGGTTCTCTCGCTTGAGGCTGTCATTGGCCGTGCAGGGGGTGTTGCGGTTAGTTCGGAATCGAAAGCCCGCAATTTCCTTGTCGGGCCATGAGGTGAAACCTGAGACGAGCATGACGGGAATTCTTCCGTGGAAGGGGTGTGAAACAATCTATTTATCCGTCTTTTGACTGGATGATTCTTCTGGGTTAATCGGTATTATACATATTTAATCATATCGCTTCATGCATTTTTCGGATCAAGATGACCGTCGAGCCGATGATATGTAGTATAGGAAGTGGGTTGATGTAGCATACAGAACATCAGTGCCAAGATCGGGTTAAGTCGTTGACTAAAGAGATTCGGATGAGGCCGCGAGATACTTAAAATGGAAAGGAAAGTTTTCTGTTCGGAAGTTGTCTTGCTCTATTTACTACAAACATCTAGCGCCTAAAGGCAAAATTGCTACCAGACTATAGAACCACCCGCCAGGTTATAGCTTGCCTAAATAGAACAGAAAACTATCCAACTCATTTCCTTTACCTTTTGGCCAGGGTGAAGCAACTTCCGACCCCTCACCTCATAGTCCTATCACAGGAGTTCACACACTTACCTTCGAATACAGAAGAGTGCCAAAGAACTCAAACATGTTGGTTTCTGGTACCATACATCCACGTAACCGCTCTGAGAGGGTTAGTTAGCATGGTCCCGATCGATGAAATCACCATTACCATCGAGTAGCAAGCCCGTGACAGGAGTGGCGTGTACAGTTCCGGAGCGAACTCTGGCCACGAACCCTACTCATTTATTCCATCGGTGTCGTAGACATGTCGGCGCTTGACTTTGCCGTTGCATCGGTTGTTGACTGTACAGTGCTGCTTCTTGTCGCTCTTACTCGTGTGCCATCCATGCACGACGCTTGCTATAGTAGCATTACCAGGACCTTGCGCTATGGCGTAGTAAGCGATGATAAGTCGTTTGCTCTCACCGCTATTCTGTGTCTGGCCGTTATACCTGTTTTACGAAACAAATGTGACGTTGGTGTTGTCCTGTTTGCAATGGAAGTGGCGATGTTGCTAAGTGCGGCTTGAGTATATCACAGAGGGTATACAGTGGAGAGTTCAGTCTCAGTTTAGCATTGGATTAGTAGTTTATATATAGGGACGGAAGGAGCTGTCTCTGTTCTCAAGATCTGTTCGTGTCAACTAATTCGTCGTCGATTTAATGTTCAGAGAACATATCTTATGTTCGATCGAATTCCAAAACGCGTGGCCTTGTGTCCACATTCCAAGCATACCTCATATTGCAGGCTAACGATGAACAGAATATGATAAACAGATGGGCTATTGATTTGATTTGCCCAGCGTACGTAGAAAACCTTCTCCTTGTTGGAACCCGAGAAATCCTTGCAAATTCGTCCTTGCCATGGCCATCCCAACTAATTTTGCTCTTCTCTTACGAAGCGAACGCCAAGGTCAGGACATGAACAAAAGAAAACAGCCATCACATGCAGATGACAAAAGCTCGGGTGGACCTTCTTTGACGCAAAGCTAATGATCGCTTCATACTGTGCCACCCCAGGTTAGAACAAAGAATGTTTGCTACCAGGGCTTAACGTTGCATCCCCTCCGAGTTAAGACGCTAAACTCGATTGAACTCGGTGCACACGCCTGGTTCTCTTTGTCAGTCGGCATAGAAAAATATTCATTTATGCCTAGTGGTTCAGTGGTGTACTGTGATTGGATCTGTCACTTCGGAGCTTATGCCAGCTGCTAAGATTGGTGGCGCATCTGGTTCTAAAAGAACTTTTGACGTGTTGGCTCGATGGTTAGCTACATCATACCTCATTTCCAGCATTGGAAAGATGATGAGGGTATTGACTATTCTGGTGCTCAAAAATTTAAGTCTTGGATGTAGAGATGATACTATACGACAGCAGATCTGAGCTAGACTTCGATTGGGCCAATTGATTCAAGATGGCAACTGCCTTGAAGGCAGTGAGCTCATCAGAGCGGAAATCGATAAACTCCTGTTGTCCTGTTGCATTTTATTTTTCACTCTAGATACCAATCAAAGATCACCCCAACACCTAGATATCCAAGTATCCCAAGACCTGATGACTCTAGGACTGGAACCCACAAGAATAACCTATAACCTTCAGTTAAACTCGTGCCTACCATCTTGACTCTAACCAACCAAAACAGTCTAAGTATCCGGCTCATTTTGAAGCTGAACAGTTCTGTAAACATGTTTACGCATGAAAGTCTTACCTTCTTCGTCTTTGAAGTCCACGGTACCGTCTTCTCTCTGGTCACTGCCTTCAACTGTCGGGTCAAAGGCTAAAGAAGAAACAGACAAATAGTTGTAAACGACACGCAGCCCGCGACTTGAAGCGAATTCTTTGAACTTGAAACTGATCTTGCCTGCACCAATGGGTCCGTCAGATTTGCAATCGAGGCTAATTACAATAGCGTGCATCGGTGGGCTGTGATCCCATCTCGAATGGTAGCTAAAAATCAATTGACTTCGGCGTAGCCGGCCGAGCTGACTTACCCCTTTGTCGCAGGGCCGAGTCTTCATTGTCCGCAGACCGACTCTGTGGCTGAGATATCGGGCCCCTGACACTATGAAGCTAATCCTTCAACAGACCAATCCTACTTGTGCCATGCATTGTCTGCGACGGATCTCAGACACTTATAAAGCATTGGCTTCTACTCGTCAAATGCTCAACATATTCTTCACAACACCATTACAAGACACGTCACCATGGAAGGTACAAGCATCTCTCCCCCACCAACCCCGACCGCACCTTTCAAACAGAGGTTGAAGAACTGTGTATCACCTGGCGAGTATCCCGAGGCTATCATCCGATTAACCTGGGAGATACTCTTAACGATGGCCAGTACAAGATCATTCGAAAACTTGGAGACGGATGTTTCTCTATCGTCTGGCTCGCCCATGACCTAATGTAATCAACCCTTACCCGGACGACACCAGCCGCTTGCTTACAGCATCAATAGGAACTCTCGATATGTAGCTCTAAAGATCCTTGTCTCGCATGAGGCAGAACATTCCCAGGAAGTAGAGGTTTTACACCATCTTGCCAAGGTCGCTCCCTTCGAATCAGGCCAGCAGATCATACAGCTTCTGGCCGAATTCGAGCATAAAGGCCCCAACGGCACGCACAAGTGTCTAGCCTTCGAACCCATGGGCCCGTCTGTCAATCAAATGATTCTGGAACTTGCCAAAGGAGGGACCAAGTGGCCAAGTGAGATAAGGTATCCGCCCCAAACGGTAAAACGAATTCTCCGGGAGTCCTTGAAAGGGTTGGCGTTTCTTCATAAGCATGGTATCTCTCACGGAGACTTTGATTCCTGCGATGAAGGGTCCTTATGTCAGGAGGAAACGCCGAACGAGCGCTATCGTATTGAGAGAATCGATGGCAAGAAAGACAAATGGGCACCTGAGTATCTGTTGACCGCGGAGCCACTGGCTAATTACGCGAGCATTGACGAAAACGTCAAGGTCAAACTGGCCGACATGGGTAGCGGTAAGTACATCCCCGTGCCCTTGCATGAATATAGACCAACAGCTATTAGCATACTTCTTTAACAACCCTCCAAAGAAACCCGCCGTCCCTATTGGTCTTAGAGCTCCTGAGCTAGTCCTGAAGGGAGAATTTGACAAGACCCAGGATATCTGGAGCTTTGGATGTATTCTTTTCGAATTGATCGCAGGGCGACGTCTTTTCTATATATTCGGCCCATTCAAAGATGAGACTGAATCGGATGACGAACATCTTCTTGAGATTGTAGACAGACTCGGCCCGCTACCTGATGAGCTATATAGCCACTGGAAGACCTCTTCGCGCTACTACACCAAGGACAGAAAACTATACAATTGGGCGCTTGGTGGCGTCGAAGAGGGTGAGGAGCCGAATATGCCGGAACCATCTGAATTAGAGACAATGGAGGAAGCCTTTGATAAGGAGAGCCCAGAGATGACCGAGCTGGAGGCACAGGAGGTCAAGAAACTCATTCGATGGATTCTTCAGTATGATCCTGCTAAGAGACCCTCGGCTGAGGAGATCCTCCGTCATCCATGGTTTGCGGAAGATTCAGGCGTGAAGACAGAGTAGATATGGTATTGGCGGTCCGCTATGGGAAAGGGGAAGCGGAGGATTTGCATGGAATTTGACTTGAAACATTGACGCAGTAGGTGGGTAGGTAAGTAAGTAGGTAAGTAGCTAGGTAGATAAGTAAGCAGATAAAATGATTGATTTCGTTTCGATTTGCCAGCTACATGAGACTTCACGTCAATATAGCCCTAGCTAAGTGCGAAGCACCTTGACCTCTTAGTTCTTTGGCTTCTTGAAAGCATCCTTGTTAAGCTTAACAACGAAAGCACCACGTTCAATAGTGTTGATGAAGATGTATCCCGACTTGAAGTAAGCATAAGAAGACCAAGTTCCGACAAAAGCAACAGTGCCACCACCGGGAAGAGCATCATCCTCGGGGTAGATGTCAAACCAAGCGGCTTCGTAAACACCAGCCCCGGTGGGGTCTTGAGGAATGGAGCGGCCATCGAGGACGCGGAGACCAGCGCCGTAGTGGGACTGGTAGATGTAGTTGTTGATGACATATTGGTTGTGGTCGATGGACTTAGTGGGGTGCTTGAAAACACCGGTCTGCTTAGGGTTCTCAAGATCACGGATGTCCCAGATGAAAGTAACGGGGTAACCGTCAGAGCCAGGACCTTTACCATCACGCTCATCGAGTTCGTCGTCCAAGACGAGGAATTCTTGGTTTTGAGTGTCAAGAACCCAGCCTTGATGAGTGTAAGAAGCACCCTCGTAAGAGATCTTGGAGATGATGTTGGTGACATTAGCCTTGTCAGTGACATCGTAGATAGTCAGAGTATCCTCATTATATCCGTAGCAGATATCACGGCCCTGGTAGCGCTTATCAGGACCACGATAAACAAGACACTGCGCATCGTGGACGTATCCATCGCCCTTGGCGCATCCAAGAGACTCTGGGTTAGAAGGATCAGTAAGATCAAAGAAGTTAAGTCCAGAGAGACAATTGGGGTCAGTGCGCGGCTGAGCACCAACAGCAACACCATACTTCAACTCCTCGTTGACAACAACATTGTGAGCTCGACCAACAGGCAGCAGAGCAGAAAAGTGGCTGGTGAGATCCTTCTTCGCGTCAAACACAACAGGGCTCTTGGGGTTGATCTTGAGAAGCTTCTTCATGTCAAAGATCTGAATACCGTGACCGACGGCTTCGGATCCAATGATGACGTAGTTCTTGTACGTGCGGATCTCGCGCCACTGGGAGGGGACAGAGTACTCGGGCAGACGACCGAGATAGACGAGCTGTCCCTTCTTGGTGATTTCTGCGAACGCAGTGCCGTCGTACTGACCGATAGCGACAAACTCCCGTCCGGTATCGGAAGTCCATCCCCACGAGGACGAGCCTCGACCGCCGGTGCTACCAAGCGCAGCGTGGCTCAAGAACGAGTAAAGATCAGCCTAGAGACTCGTTAGACAGTGTAACTAGTTGTTATACGACGGGTGATACTGACGTTGTGGCAGGCAAAGGTGTTGTTGGCATCACCCTTGATAGCCTCTGCGTAACCGTCGACACACTTTGTGTAGCCGAGCTTGGGATACTGCTCGCTGGCGAAAGCACCAGCGGCCTCTTGCTTCGCCCAGACAGCCTGCTTGCTGGCCATGAGCTTGTTGTGCACCTCGCCTGAGTCGTATAGCCTGGCGGCCTTCTCCTTGTTGACCTTTATCTCCTTGGCGGCGACATAGGTGGTGATAGCGGCGAGGGCGCCGAGGAGGAGAGTGGGCTTGACCATCATGGAAGATCGGGGATGATAGTTGGGGATGGAGTGAAGGGAGCAACATGTTGAGCGAGGAAAGGTGCCTTTTATGTATGGACTGGCGGTATTGCTATTTGGGGAAGCAGTGTTGGAATCTTTGTAGATCACGTATACCGGTAATCCTACCATAAGCGATCACAGACGGAGGGTCAATGCACATTCGCGCCTCGATATTCCCCCCATCACCAATCACATTCTCCCCAGCGTCGCACCGAAACCATTATCTCAACTTGGCGATAGTGACGGCATTTGTTGTGCACCCCAGATCTGGAAGGTGTCTACCGCAACCCGCTCTGTTATCAGAACCTCCACTGCAACTCTGCACAGAGAATGTCTTGCAAAAGTTCTAGCACGCTGAAGCTCATTGGGTGCAAGGTATATCTTTCGCCATGCTTGGCGGGGAGTGTGCCAGTCCTAGTTCGGCAGGTAAGTTAAGCTTATTGGATAGACTTCTTTTCTCGGACATAGAGCCGATGGGTTCTTTTTTTAAAATCTTATCGTGAAGGTTAAAGACGCAATGTGACCCTAGAGCGGGCTTGACGGGGGATGATTGGAGGAATCGTTACGGCGATTGAATTGATAGGGGATTAATGCCGATCACAGATCCAAGCTTGCTTTTTTGCTCCGTGGTTATCTATGTTTAAGTTATGGTTTAGGCTACTATTTGGAGCGCTTGCTTTTGTGTTATGGTGGATTATAGCACGTGCAGTATCACTAATGGTACCAGACAATAGGAATCATTCATGTGCGTGGACTTGATTCTCTGAAGAACGCACTAATGGGCTCAATGACTTGAGAATCCAATTCGTACTTCTCGGTTGCGTGATTCGTCGAAACACCATGAACTAGCTCACAGTCAATTCCACCCAAAACCTTGCCTATTTATTCGTTGTACTAAGCAACTTTGCCCATCTTCCATCGTTGCCGTTCTTGATGGCCCTTCTGTGATGTCTAGGTACCCTGCACCGATGGCGTCAGTTACTGGAGGCCCCTTTCGACTGGGCCAGTTACGATTATGCTGGCAAGGAGGAAAACGCAGTATAATGGCTGGCGAGAATTATGTACCAGCAATGAGTTTCAATGATTATGAGATCTTGCACCGATTGATATATATTGAGATATCTGTACCGCATAATATTCTCAGATACGAGGGTATGATACACGAGCCCCGTTTGAATCATCGCTTGGTTCGCATCAGAGAGTTGAAACTGAGAAGAAAATGCGTAGCTGACCTTCTACTTACAGCTTGCTTGACTAGCTATCGAATACTATCGAAGAAAAGGTCCAAACGTTTGTTGCCCTGGTCGTCAGTATTATTGAGGTAATTCGCCTTTTCATGAGCAGTCATGCTCTCCCATTTGCTCCTCTTAGACTTATTTCGGTAGGTATAATAGCCCTTGGCAAAAGCATATGCAAAGATAGTCCCCGCCGTAATATCAATCAAGTTCTTATTTCCGCGATGATAGAGTGGCTTGTCATCTTCCCGATAAATATTAGACGACGCAATGCCCGACAATTGGATGGTGATGTTGTACAAAGCCGCACTGATGGCTCGTGTTCGCACTGACCCGGAAAGCCTGGAATACCAACCGACTTGAGCTGCGTGGACGGAGGGTTGGCCGATGATCAAGAATGCAACGGCGTATTGAGCCCAATGCGATAGATTCTGGACCGAGGTATACTCGACGATGAGCAATGGGAGGACCCAGAGCTGGGTAAGTAAACCAAATAACGCGATTTGCTGGAATTTTTCGGTGAGAAAGGTGATCCAAAGCATGTTGACAGCAGCAAAAACTGTAGCTGGAATCGCCAAGAGCGTAGTGTTGAAAGTGCTAAAGCCCAAAGCTCGAAGCGATAATGTCAGGTACGTTTTCGGCGGCGCAGTCGGAATCTCAAACAGTATACCAATAGCATAAACAGGCCAGAGGTCATAATCTTTAAGACTCTTCCAAAGCATTCCCAACGTAATCGGTTCGCGGTTATGCATACCGCTCTTGGACGGATCATGGCGAAGAACACGATTGACAATGATCTTCTCCTTGCGCTCGGTGAAGTAGCCACCAGGATTCCACCACGTCTTGGTCTGTGTTGGTCCAGGCACGAGGAAAAGGAAACTCAGAACGCCAACTACCAAACTGACCAAAGCCTCCAAAAGGAACAACCAGCGCCAGCCTTCTCTACCAGCGACACCGCGCATATGCAAGATACCGTAGGCCATGAACGAAGCAACAACACCAGACATCGAGTCCACAAACCAAAAGAGCGCCAGACGAATAGGCATCTCGGTCTTTTTATAAAAGTACGAGAGGTAGAGAATCGAGTCTGGAATGAAACCGCCCATGAACAAACCGATGAAGAAACGACATGCAAAGAATCCCGCACGGTTATGCATAAAAAACTGCCCGCCTGACGCTAAACTCCAGAGGATGATCTGAACAGGGATCCAGCGATCAGGACCAAGACGCTTGCCAATCATCTGCGACGGAATCTCCGCGACCAGAAAACCAATGCGATACATGTTCTGCGCAGTATTAAAGTCATTGGTGTTGAGGCCAAGGTCGTCGAGTAAATTATCAGCAGCTGCGTTGCTGAGATTACCGCGATCGATGTTAAGACCGAAGAACATCACGAGGATCCAGATAAAGATCTTGAGGTCTGTTTTCCGACGGACGGCATATTCTTCGCGGTACGTCCATCGTTCGTTGGGGTCGAAGCGATGGAAGTTTTCGTACTCTGGAGGGGGTTGGTAGAATTGGGAGAGGTGCGGATCGTCGAAGACGCTGCGCTCTGTGGCGATGGCGTCGAGATCGGCGGGTTTGGTGCGATGGGTGAGGGCTTCCCATACACCGATGTTTCTGCTTGTGTTTTGGGGCTCTACGAGATCTGTTAGCTCATCTTTTGGAGAGGTGATTTCAAAAGATGGTGCCTTTGTGTCAATGTCTTGATGACTGGGTTGAGCCATTTTGGGCAATAAGAAGCCGAATGTTCCTCAGTAATTGAGGGTTAAGGGCTTTTAGAACTGAGTTTGGTGATGATTTACTTTCTAGAGCGACGGTTATTGCTCTTATATGTAAACCCTTCTCTGATAATCTGATTTATACCCAGCGTAGGAGGCCATCTTCAACGTGCTGACGAGTGCATATGGTGTGACCAGCCGATGGCCCAGTTTCAGAGATAACCATCAATTCAAGCGTACTACCTTGTTCATGTCGGCACCGATGATCCGAGAAGCCATCACGACATTATGGAGATAAATGGGGACTGACCAGCTACCCCCAACGCCCATTACTGTATGTGGGATGCCACCCGGAACTATTTTCCGGCCCTCCCACGAGGAGGAATGTGTAGATACAAAGGATGGGGGGTTCACTGGGGGTGCATATGGTTAGTCGGCGGGACCAGAGATATACCGTTATGGTGCAGTGCTAAGCGCATGAGCCAATGTGAGTGAGACAATGACATATCCTGTGCACTTGGATACCTCGCCTCAGTGTGAACAGTCGAAGGGGAATTACATGAGTCATCTATACTGAATTTCGATATGCAAGAAGCGCTACGTGGCTGCAACAGGCGAAGAAGATACACCTACGCCTTTGATGTTTTCGACCGTTTTGAAAGTGAATCAGGACCCTTATGGCGGCGAACTGACATACTCATCACTTGAGAAACAACAAATGGAAGCCACATATTTTTATCAAAGCCCTAGAAGAACAAAAAGGATTCTAATAATCAATCCCTCGTCCCTGCTATACCGAACGGCAGATTCCTGTACTTTGCAATCCCCTTTGTCTCAGGATGCTCAACATCAAGATCCCACTTATCAGGAACTTCCAACCCAGCATCAAGATGATGCTTATTCAACAGAACAGAAACTCCATCACGATAAAGCCAAGGATCACTCGTCCTCCGCTGCCAATCCTCAAGCCTACCCCTCAACTCCTCCAGAACCTCCTTATACTTAGGGTCTTTCGCTAGATTCACAACTTCTTGGGGGTCAAGTTCTAAATCATACAGCTCTTCAGCCGGGCGGAAAAAGTAATCTTTAAGGTTCCTTTGTCCAATCTTCTTGGGACTGCCCTCTGAGTTGCGAATGTCTTCCCATGTTAATGAGCCGTAGATGTCGTTTGCAAATGGAAAGTCTAGTCTCCATGCGATGTTGCGATGGTATTTGTAGCGGCGCGTGCGGATGAAGCGGGTGGGCCAGTAGTTGGTAGACTCGTGGAAGGTATGTGAGCCGAACACGTGGTCCCAAGCTGCGAGATCCTTTTCCTCGTTCAGAATCTGAAGAAAAGAGCGACCTGACAGTTGCTTCTTGGGCTCCTCAGCGGCCTGACCAAGTGTCCAGTCCAGTATCGTCGGTAGAATGTCCACATACGACACCAGGTTTGTGTTCACAGCAGATTTGAAATCTGGGTGCCGTATGATAAGCGGAAGCTGAACACCCGCGTCGTACAAAGTTGTCTTTGAGTTCATAAACGGAGGCCCGTTGTCGCTCATGAAGATAACCAATGTAGTCGAGGCAAGACCTGCGTTCTCAAGCTCATCGAGGATAAAGCCAATGCCCTGATCTAAGCGACTTATGGCCTCCAGATACTCCGCAAGCTCGTGTCTAGCTCCAGGAGTATTGGACAAGAATTCAGGAACAACCATATTTTCTGAGCGATACTTGACACTTTGTACACGCTCATCAACAGGCTCATCATTCCCAAAGCCGCCACGCGTCCGATCACGGTGCGGATCATGATACCCAACCGTCAAAACAAACGGTCTCCCATCTTTCCTCCCCACAGCAAAGAACTCCTTCGCCCTTTGCGCAGACCACCAAACATCCCTCGTCAAACTCTCAGCTCTCCACTCCCAAGGATACACAGCATCAGGCCCAACGTGAATCTTGCCAATAATTCCAGTCCTCACACCGTTCTTGGCTAAGATGGCTGGACCGGAATGGATGTGGTCAAAGGTCATGAAATGATGCTTTCCACTGTTGAGGCCGTACTGGCCGTTTTGGTGGGTGTTGTAGATGGTGGAGCGACTTCCGCCGCATGAAGCGGTGCTTGCGAAGGCTCTGTCGAATCGAACACCTTGGGAAGCGAGATTGTCGATGTTTGGGGTTTTTGCATTGGGATGGCCGTAGTAGCCTAGTTGTTTGCCTAGGTCGTCTGCGATAAGCAAGAGGACGTTTTTTGCCGCCATGTTGAGTGGAGTAGATGAATAGCTGTGCGTTGGTTTATGATGCTATACTTTAAGTAAGAATTTGAGTAAATTTAGGTAATTTGCTTAAATTTATTGTTCTTTTCTTTCTTGATTAGAGTTCGGGCGCCGAAGTGTTTGTCAGTGTCAAGGTCGGCGATGGCGTGATGAACAAGACCATGTCGCCATCCAGCAACAAATATATATCACAACATTTAAACAGTAGACGATATGTAACTTACACAATGGCGGTGCCGAATATCCGTGCTTATCATCCTCACATCGTGAAACTACTCAGAATTGAGCCTCAACCATGTCGATCAAGTGCGTACACAACCTAGTGCCCAGCTGTCAGATTGATTCATCCGCGGCATTAGAAAAAGCGCACCAATGAGGACACATGTTAGCGATTGTGACATCCGCGCTATTTCTGGATATAGCATGGGTCTGAAAGGCCGAGGTGTAGGGATTCGGCTCCGACTGTCAGGAACTCCCACCGTATGAGTCTCGACAAGGAGGATTTAGCAGATGTACTGGTACATGCAGGGAGTCTGGGTTTCTTGGACTTGATAGAGTAAAGCTTAAAGTAATCGCGACATCCTCTAGTCTCGGAAAGGAGCGATGGCCCGAGATGGTATCAGCTGCGTGTAGGTTTCAACATTGCGAGATGTGATGGTCAGAGTGAATTCACTGTCTCAATAGGCCTTGCTTTGTAAAATTGACCGGAATAACGGCAATGGTGTTCTAATCTAAGGGGAAAGGCAAGATGGCGGGAAAATGTCGTGCTCATGATGGATATCAGTGATAGATTCTGAACCGCAGGCGTAGATATTGAACTGAGCGTCAGTGCTTGCCATATGTCTTTGGATGAGTATATATTTCAGACCAGACTTTGAAACCCAAGGTAGGGAAATCTCACTTGGAGACTCAACATAAGCTTCTCTCAAGATGAAACTCGTTCTTATGACAGGCCTGTTCTCGGCCTTCCTAGCAACCGCTCAACTCACCGGCCCCGTCGGCCCCCTCACCTCCCTCTCCCAAAAGACCCATAAGTGCAACATTCTCAACTACGGGGCCATCAACGATAACTCCACTGACACCGCGGACGCCATCGAGAAGACAGTCAACACCTGCGTCCTCTCAAACGCTGGAAGTCGTCTAATCATACCTGACGGACAGTACCTGATCAAGCGCTCAGTTGTCCTGTCAAACGGCACAAACTGGGCGTTGCAGCTCGATGGGATGATTACCTTGGCGTATGGTGGGAACTGGACTGTTGATCGTAAGTTGGTACTGCAGGGCTTTGCGGGTGTTGAGCTGCTGAACGCGACTATCAATGGTGAAGGCGACGGGCAATTCTTGCAGAATGGACTTACTATTATAAATCGTGCGTTTACCCTTACTGGCCTGCTTCAAAGCTACTAAACAAGTACTAGCTGTCGATTTTGAGTTTTACTCGCAGAACGGAAAGGGTGCTATCCAGGGACAAGGCTATATCTACAGAAACCTGGCAAAGTAAGTCACTCCCAAGGAGCAATAATCTTCAAGAAATACTCACCTTCGTTTTAGCACTTTTCGTCCCCGTCTTGTCAGAGTAATTTCACCAATCAACACTTCCATCCACGACCTTATTCTCGTTGACAGCCCCAAGTTTCACATCGTCTTTGACTTCGCTGAGAACCTCGAGGTATATCACCTCAGCATCCGAGGGGCCAACCTCTATGACGGTGTCGACGTGGTTGGCACGAATTATTGGATTCACGACATCGAGGTACGAATTCCTCAGCCGAAACTAATTGATCATATACTTATCATATCAGGTCACCAACCGAGACGAATGCGTGTCGGTGAAAAGCCCGTCGAACCACGCTCTTATCGAGAACTTGGTTTGCAACCAAGCTGGGTCCGGTATCTCGATCGGCAGTCTCAACACTTCTGCATCTATCGCTAATATTGTGAGTAAACCCTACGTACATAACATTATGAGGTTGGCTGAGTTATTCTAGCATGCACGCAACATCAATATCATCCAAGGACATAATATTGCTTTCATCAAGACTTACCGAGGCGGGTCTGGCTACGTCACCAACATCACATTCGAGAATTTCCGATCCAAGGCTTCTCTCTATGGCTTGGACATCAACCAGTATTGGCAGAACACCTTTGAACCTGACACCGGAGCTGTGGCTTTGAGTAACCTTGTTTTTAAGAACTTCTCCGGTATGTTTAAACACAACCGTAGCAAGCTCGGAAGACTAACCGTCGTGTCCCAGGATCTGTCGCCGATGGTTCTAAGCGACCTCCTCTTTTTCTGGTGGCCAATGATCTTTCATTCGCCACCAACGTCACGGTCGAAGACTTTAAGTATCTGGACTGAATCGGGGACATCAGTCGCGAACAAGATTAGCAACATCTTTGGCCATCGCGATAATTCCTATGGGCAGGCGAATGGCATCAAGTCGCTTGCTTCAGGCCAGTCACCTACGCCCTATACGAGCACATATACTGTCGCCGCTACGCCCACTGGCTGGACAACTCTTTCGTTCCCTACGCAAGTACCGATTATGGAAGTAAGTTACTTGATAGGTTTTGAATGTGTGTGCGCTGACTATCTCTTATAGCTGATGTACCCATTCTAGTCTACACGCTAGCTGCTCTGTGGAAGCCGAGCGGTGACTGTGATAAACATTACTGGGGCAGCTTTTGAGGTGCCCTCATTGGAGGCTTGCTGCAACACGGACCAGGGACCAGTCCAACAAATGCGGACATGAAGGAACCTCAAAATGGGGCGAGGGTATTATAAAATTGGTAACTATGGGACGACTCTCTAGTAAATATACCTGAACCCTGATCGTTGAGTTGCTGTGGCCGTAGCCATGTCGATCTTTCCATCCTCAGTAGCCACGACATTTGCTTCAGCCTCTGCCTTATCCAACTTCTTGTTCTCCCACTTATGAACATATCGTAGCAGCAGAGCAAGAAGAGCGACGACAACACAGATCGCTGCATTGGCGCTACCGCCTGGTGTGTATTGGGGCCCGTCTTTGCTCGGATACATGTATGAACCGTAGATACTCGCTGTGTTGCCGATCATGTTACAAATGGCGATGACGGCTGAGCGCTTTACTAGAGGACGGGGGAAAGAGTTTGCGACCCATGATACAATGATTTGATCTTTAAAGTGTCAGTTGAAGATTCCAGAACAGCCTGGATTGTTGAGCTTACAAGAGGCGACGGAGCCCATGGGCATGAGAAACATGGCAAAGAAGCGAGCCCCGACAACGGTTGTCCCAGCTGCGATGGCGTTTCCGATGGCTGCCACGAGCATGAGACAAATGATATGAAGGGATCTGTCGTTCGTCTTGGCAGAGCTCAACGTGACGCAGACAGAGAGGAGGAAAGTCGCAAACTGAAGGTCAGTCAGTAAATCTTACTATATCTCAAAGAATAATGTCTCGCATTACCCAAGCTGGAGCAGTGAGCCACAGAGTGGTGATCTTTCCATATCCAAGCGTCCCAACAATAGTTGGGAAGAAGTATTGGAATGTCTGGGAAATCAGGCTGACGTGCTGGAGAAGAACAAAGAGATAGAGTCGATAATCGCGTACAGCCATCTTGACACCATCCCAGATTGTCTTTTCGCCGTACGCGTCGACTTCGCTGATATCTTGTGCCAAGCGCCATGCTGCAAATGCGCGCTCTTCTTGGGTTAGCCATTTCGTGGTGTGAGGATAATTGGGTAGAGCGATTGAGGCGATGAAGGAAAATCCGATGGCGGCTACGCCCTCCTGTATTATCTATTAGCTTTGCCAAATTAATGTCAATATTGCACTCACGATGATGAAAAGCCATCTCCAGCCTGCGATCCCATGCGCTCCCTCAAGATCTCCCAAAATCGCCGCACCAAGAACTCCACCAAACATATTCGCCAACGCATTTCCCGAATAAAGCCACGCAATGCGCCTCGTAAGTTCAGCTCTCGTATACCAAGAACTCATCAAAAACACTGCCCCCGGAAAAAATGGCGCTTCAACAAAACCCAGAAAGAATCTAATCACAATTAAATGCGTGAAGCTATCAGAAGCAGCATTACACGTCGACACCACGCCCCAGAGACAGCAAGACGCGCTAAGGTACAGCGACGGCCGAAGCTTCGTCAGGATGAGATTGGAGGGGAGTTGCATGAGTAGATAACCCACGAAGAAAATCGACGTGGCGAGGTTGAAGTCTGTGCCTGACATGCCGAGATCTTCTTCGAGGGATCCTTGTCTTGCTTGTGCGAGATTCGAGCGGTCGAGAAAGTTGAGGAGATACATGACCACGAGAGTCGGCATTAGTCGCATGTCGACTTTTCGGAGGAGTTTCTTGTCAAAGTCGTTGCGCCATTCTTCGGTTTGGGCGTTGAAGTCCCATGACTCGAGATTTTGCTCACGGGCGGTATCGCCTTCGTCCATTTGGACGGATGCTTTGCCTGTGTCCATTATTGCGTCAAGAGTACCAGGTGGCAAAATATGAGCTTCACTACTTCGGTGGAAGACAGAGTGAGTTCGGGACCAAGAATCCAGCTACGATGACGGTATATAAAGCCCCCTAAGCAAACCCGGCACAAGACTCGGCAAAGGAATACACCGAATCTGCATCATAATTGGTAACAGATCAGCGAGAAATGCAACATCACCAACTGGTCAACCAACGAGAAACAAGGCGATTGCTTCGCGTCGGTAGATCATCCCCCGCAATTGACGAGACTACCCCGCAGCTGAGTCGGGTTGATTCTGGGGTAAAATGGGCACGAGCAAGGTCCATGACTCGGGGGTGTCACGACGACCCGCTCACGTGTGGGGGGGGCGCTGGTTTTCGTATGTGTTGTTTGATGGGTGTTGTACGAATTGGGAGGGAGGGTAGTATTAGGCTGTCTCTACGGAGATAACGTCGCGGAGTTGGATGTGTTTGCATGTTCTCTTATCTTGATCCTCTAATTCGATACAAGCCAGATATCTTAAAACGAGACAGATCTTAGTATGCCGATTGGGGAGGGAAAGATTATACAGACTGGCCAATCCTAGGATCCGACAGCAAGCATTACTGGCATTCGGCTAGTATCAAGGCACTCCACCTCGACAAACTTTCGTTCAGATGAGGACTCTCGGAGCCAGAAGTAGCTATCAAGACAATCTCAATCGCATGCCGAGGTACTTTTGTAATGTAGCTTCCGATATTTCCTATTGAAACGCGAGTTGCGGTTTGAATGTAACGGTAAACGATGCAGGTATCCTTGCTCTGCCAATCAAGTAGATCGCCACTATTAGGCAAAATGGATGTTGAGGTGTGATCGGCCGTGCGGAGAGCAAGCGAATGTGCATATCGACAAAAGACCGATACTCCGCAGGTGCTGTCACCTGATCTGATATACAGACACGAGGAACCCAAACTTTCTTGAAGGGCGATAATGGAAGACTGCAGCTTTGACCTAAGCGATAAGTAAATTGCATCACGTACCCACGCTGGAGAGCAACTACGAATCTACGATTGCTTTAAGCATAATGCTACGCAGTCAGCGGGCTTTAGTAGAGCCTATCAGTAGCGATGAAGGACAATAAGCCTTGAACTTTATTACATAGACCGGATCAAAAAATGGTAACGAGACAGTATACCTAATCCCAAAACTAATACGTGATACTCAATTCCACCGGCTAGCTAACTTGGCGGCACGGAGGCGACTGGGGCTCCAAAAAGGACTTTTTCTTCCCACAAGTCTGAGGACCTAGTAAACCGCAAGATACAAACGTTCCTGCCGACTATCCCATCATGTGAAAGATGTATAAGTTTAATGACTTCATCTTTCATCTCATATAGTCCTCGTTTCCATGATCCGGGTGGTTCGTCGACATAGCGTTCCAAGGCTCTTTCAATAACTCCCCGAGTTCCGATGAAACTGTCTCGCTCACTGGGGCGGTCGCTACCAGGGCCGGGCCCGACGCAGGACTTGTCCCTGCCTTTGCTAAGTGAGCAACGCTCTTCCCCTTCGTTGCTAAAGGGGAAAAGAGTGTAAATCTCTCTTTTCAAATCCGCCTTTTCGTCTTTCTCATTCCCCCAAGCCCTGGTGTATGGTATCTGATCGAGCGTTCCACAGATATCTTGATAAAAAGAATCATCCTCACTGCCCTGGGTTAGGACCCGCCGTCTGATTCGGGAGGCGCTTTTGATCCAGTCTGAGGATAATAAGAACAAGTCATCCCTGTTTACCCGAAGTTGCTCAAGACAACTGACAAGTGCCGTAACGCGCTTTTTGAGCGGTTCATCAGGTGATGGGAGGTGGAACTGGGCCTTCGATGCACCATGCTCAAAAGCCGAGAGATAAGAGGCCATTATCGTGCCAGATTCCATATAGCTTCCCTCTTCCCCGAAAGGCTGCTTTATAGCATTCAACTCAGCATCCACTCCGGGTGTAAAATGCGCATGGAGCTGGCTATTCACAGTATCCCATGCCAGTTTACCAAAGCTGAATGTATATGACTTGGGCGCCTCAAGATCAGGGCGGATACTGATGATCCGCTTTCCGCGATGGCTGGGCAGTTTTGAATAAAGGTTGATTATGTGACACAAAATCGACCCATCGATCTCCATCTCGACGCCGCCATTTTGGGTGTTTATGTACCCATCCGTCAACGGCCTCCTCTCAACGACCTTCACGCCGGGTCGTATGCCAAGACTGTGCAGGAAATAAGCCCGGCAGGCCGACCCTGATGGGGAGCTCTGAGAATTTCCGCCTTGACTTAGATTGCTATTGTTGCCCAAAGATAAACGAAATCTTCGACCGGTCCGGTGGCGATTCCATCAGATCGGATAATGCGAGTTTCGAAGCCCTTTTTCAGCATCACAGGAATACGACAGTGTCTTTCCAGATACCGAGGCTAGCTTGAAGTGCCTTTTTCTTAGAAACGTTCTCCTACAACAAACCTACGTTTTCGTATATCAGCTTGACAACTATCTGCGAGGTTGATTGTTTGAGCGATGTCACTTTCGACCTTGCACACCTCCGACCCATACGGCTCAAATGTGACTTGTGGCATTGTTGGTACCCGATATAGCGACTGCGCTTTGATGAAGAGTCGACCTGAGCAGCCACCGGGTAGGGTAGGTATGGTCTTCTGGAAAAAAGGTATGATTTGGGTTGAAGCTGGAATCAAGTGAGCGGTTTTCTGATGGACGAAGGGCTTGGAGGGTAGGTATGCGTTGTCAACTTGCTATTGGAGGGTGCGAAGGTGAGGCTGTGGAAGAATGCAGAAAACATGACCAGTCATGAGGCCGGAATCCCATGGCAAAGCCTTTGGCCGTCATATCATAAGTACCGTTCACCTGCCCCCTTTATAATCGATATCATGATTTAATTCTCACAAAACAACTAGGAAGCGATGGGACGGTATGTAGCCAGGGCGTGAAGTTTGGTTAGCGCTAGGACTGGCGAGATGATAAGGCATATCATCTTGATGAGTGCCCCTCTGTTGGCCTTGGCGTCGCGAAGTAACAGCCTGACCAAGTACGTTGCGCTCTAAAACGAAAATGCGTTTTCCCGGTCTGACCACCTGGCGCATAGCCAAGACATCTACGTCATCACGACCGAGAGCGCCGTGGTTGGACTCAGCAACCTCTTTAAGGGATAATTTGAGCGCACGTACCTAAATAAGATCACAGTCGCCCTCTTCACGGGCTTTGTATCTTCGCATAAAAAGGCCCGTAGTTCCTGATTCTCATCAACGGGCAATTCATCATCTAAGCCAGAATCTTCCCAGTGACCAGTGAGGCGCGCCTCGACACAGAAGAGGGCTATGATTTGGTCTCAGGCTCTCAGCAACAGATCACCTGGCCAGAAACGTGTGAGTTCCGTCGCTTATACCCAGTCTCTAGTGATATCATAGTTCGGTAAAGAATTCTCCAATAATATATCCCCGAGATGATATGAAGACCTCCCCTGCTAAACGCGCTAATATGAAAGAAGTCAATTGATTGCAATCTTCATGTTTTGTTAAGACGCAGCCGTAAAGCTGATCGGTCAAAGCATAGCCTCGTTGAGTTGGTGGGGGTGAATCATGCTTAATCACTCACTAATGCCGAGGTAGAGCAAGGGTCCTCGAACTCTATTCCATCGACTCGATTAACTTACGGTACGATTCTAACTATAGTATGAATGGTCAATTTTTGATCTACTTTTGAGAAAGCGATTGCACGCAATATTATCAAGCCAAAGGCAAAAAAGCGCTCACTTGACCTACTAACGGTATCGTAGCACAACGCAATCTTCTGTCAGGTTTTCAAGTTACAGACTAACTAAGACAAGAGCGGCTGGTATAAGTCTAGAAGTTCTTGAGTACAAATCAATAGTCGATAGCTCCAAGTCGGTGGGAAGCGAGATAACCTATGACCAAAAAGGATAGTTCAAGCGACTTCCCCGCAAACCTACGGATCGCGACAAGGGGCTTGATAAGATGGTCACGATCACCTGCAGAATTACGAACAAGCCTATCATCAAGCATAATTTTATATATCTCCCGCATCTAGATCGATTATGGAAGCGGGAGCCGACTTCAGTATACGATTCGGCATCGCTTATCAATTTGGCAGTTCAATGCGTAACGACCATGACTTACGCTTGGGCATTGGGAACGCAGCATAGGTACAATTACTATATAAGGCTATCTCGGTGTCATATGAGAATAAAATAGACACCATTACAATTTCCCATATTCTCAGTACCCAACCATTTCAATGAAAACTCCAGGTTCGGTCTCTAGCCTGCTTCTGGCAGTATCTCTTCTGGCTTCACCAGGCTCAGTTGCTTCCAAGAAGTCAAACAACAAGACAGCCGTCGCAGACACAGTCTTTCATAATGGATCCATCTACTCTCTCGATCTACTCTCCACAAAATACTCTGCTCTCGCCGTCAAGGATGGATACATAACCTTCCTAGGTGATGAAGAAAGCATTCAGTCGTATATCGCCAAGAACACCTCGGTCTTCAACCTTGAAGGCCGTATGATGATGCCCGGTCTCGTGGATGCCCATATGCATCCTATTAGTGGTGGAGCTGGTCTTCTCAAGTGCAACATGAACTTTCAGCCACTGGGTCTCAGCAAAGTCCTTGAGAAGATTCAGAATTGTCTTGATGACAATAAAAATAAGACGGATGAAGATTGGCTAGAGGTCATTTCTCTTGACTACTACGCTTTGGTTGACGATACGGGCGGCGTCACAAAGAAGGACTTGGATAAACTCAATACAAAAAGACCGATTCTGGTTGCATCGGCCGATTCACATACCTTCTGGGTCAACTCAGCTGCGCTAAAGGTATCATCCCTGACAAGCAAGACCAAAGACCCACGAAACGGCAAGTTTGAAAGACGTCCCGGAAGTCAAGAACTTTCGGGAATTTTACAAGACTCCGCCACGAGTTTATTAGCAGGACCTGCGCCACCAACAGCCGAGGACAATATTCGATCTGCCAGAGCAGCGTTGAAACTTCTCCGCGAAGAAGGCGTGACAAGTTTCCAGGAGGCCGCGTCCAGTGAGGATACAGCTCTTGCGTTTGCAGCTATTAAGAAAGAGGGAGGTTTAACAGCTCGTTGCTTTTTCGACTATCTCGTGCAGCCGCCTAACAACACCGCTGGCATTGATGATCTGGTAAAGGATGTGGTCAATGTTACTTCGACGTGGAACGACAAGAAGGAGTTGAGTCCCAAGCCCTCTATGAAGTGGCATGCTGTCAAGATGTTTATGGATGGCGTTCTCTTGTACCCCGCTAATACCAAATCCCTCATTGAGCCATACTTTCATCCTGTTGCTAACACCTCCATGTGGGCACCAAAGTCAGATTTTGGACCCAAAACATACTGGGACAAGGAAACTTTGAGTCTTACCCTGACAAAGCTGTTCAAGAACAACATCGACGCTCAGATCCACGTCGACGGAGATCTCGCCGTCCGAACAGCCCTAGATGCCCTAGAGGAACTCCGTAACAAGAACCCCAAACTTCGGGATTACCGCGTTGGTTTCGCCCATAACGAAGTAACTGATCCTTCAGACTGGCCTCGCTTCGCTGAACTCAAGGCCGATCCTATCATGAGCTTTCAGTGGTCGCAAGCTAGCTCAGTCTGGCTCCCGAATGGTGTTAAGAGTATGGGTCCAAGGCGATCGCATTACATGGAAGCTTTTGGAGAACTTGCCAAGTTTGGGGCTGCTATTGTCTATGGCAGCGACTGGCCGGTATGTAAGCATAAACTGTATTGACGGTATCAAAACTGACGGCAGCGGTAGATTGATCCTCTGGATGAGTGGCTCGCCATCAAAGCTGGCGTTACTCGCTCCGGCGATCCCAAGAACCCGCACTCTCCGGCTTCACAAGGCGCACCCTACAACGGCAACGGTCTTCCCGGCCTAACCCTGACACGCGACCAAGCCATCCGCGCTATCACAACCGAAAGCGCTCGCTTCCTCCGCGCTGATACCTACATAGGCTCCCTTGAAGTTGGAAAGCTTGCGGATGCTATTGTCCTCAAGGCTAACTACTTTGAAGTGCCAGAGGAACATATCGCTAGACAAAAGACACTGCTGACAATGGTTGGTGGTGAGGTAGTGTATATCAACGATGAAGTTGACTTTAAGAATGGTGTCAAGGCAAAGTTTGCGAATGATGATGATGTTGGGAGGATGATTAAGAGGAGGAGTGTTGGGGGCATTCAGGGGAGGGATTTGTCGGAGGAGGGGAAGAGATCTGTGCAGCGACTTCAGACTCGTGGGGCATGTGCTCATTCTCATCACTAGTTGACGGGAGTCTTGCTTGATAAGTAATTTTCCTCTGGATCAAATGAGGGAACCCAACTGTGTCAAAGAGAGTATGTGGTCAAGTAACAGTAAGAAGTGTCGCATCTTGGAATGTGAAGACCTCATGGGAATATCTCGACTGGTATAATTCTTCAGCAATATCGGTACACCGGGTAGTATACCAAAGTCTCAAGGTCCTGATGCTCCTGGATAGATTGGAGGTCGAATAGTCGCCATCGGCAATAGCTTCGCTGAATTGAGCTCTTCGATGCTGATATCGTATTGTTGGTGCGAGTAGGACACGGCCGGCCGTTCAGTTGTGTCGTATACTAATCGGGACATAGACCTCCAGAGCTCCTCGTGCACTATAACTAAATCTCAATCTTTCACCGAGGTTCTTCCAATCGCTAATGTTAAATAATTCCGACAGTGATTTGTGAAGCTTATCGGCGTTTAAGATATCGTTGAAGCGCATGGTCCATGCCATGACGAAACTCCAGGACCGACACATTATCTATCAAGGCGTGGGGTAGACAATGTCGTCTGATGTCGAGTCTGAAGAAGGCATATTTTGAGATAAATTGATTGGGTGTAATGTATTGAAATAAAGATATATACTGCGAACGGCTGTTAAAATGTTTTGAGAACCATACACATTGCGACCCCAAAATCTCACGTAAGTCCAGTCCTCGCGACACCCCTCTCTCAGGCCTCTGAAGGCGAAATTGTCAGATCTTTCCGAATCCAGCGTTTCCAGGAACCTTGCTCTGCGCAGTAGTAGCCTGTGTAGACCTCGCAATAGGCAGCCCCTCAAACTCCGACATAAAGCCAGTGTCCTTCCTGTTAAACGCACCAGAAGAAATGAAGATATTACCCTGGCACACGCGACCGAGGTACTGCTGCGTAGCGCTAGCAGCAGCGTTATCAGGACAACTGTTGAGTTGGCCCTTGAAGTCGGGCACGACGACTTGCTTGACGTTCTGGAAGACGTTACCCTCGAAAAGACCCTTGCCGGCAGTGTCGCCTTCGATGGCGTGGCCGTTGATGTCGCGCCAGACGTTGTTGACGGCGTGGAGGAATGTGGTTGCTGAGAGGGCTGGGCCACGGCCTGCGGTGTGTTCGATTTAGTTGTCTGAAAGATGTCAGTAGAGCTTTTAGTTATGGTGGTGGGGGAGGTATACTCTGGAGGGTGATTTGATCGCCCTGGCCGACCATCTCAATTGTCCAGTAGTGGTAGCCGTCGCAGCCAGCGGACCACTGTGTACGGCCGTCGATGTGATTGTTGGAGAGGGTTATACCAGTGCTCTCGTCGCGGCCAAAGACGTAGTGTTGACGACCAAGCAGAGATGTCTAGGAAGGTTAGCGACGCTCCGTATTACCTAAGGAGATGAGCTTACGGTGCAGTGATCAACCCAGATCTTGCTAGTGCCGGAGAAGGTGAAAGCATCACCGCCCCAGACATATTGAGGGTTCAAGTTCGTGATATCTGCAGGCACTCTGTTAGACATGTAATAGACCGGAGGTCTGAGTAACATACGAATGTTTTGAATGATAATGTTCTTGACATTAACAAACCGCAATCCCTTCCCCTTGATAATACCCTTATTCCCAACCCCAATAATCGTCTTATCAGAAGCGACATTAATCCCACTAGTTCCAGCCTTGCTATACGTAACATCAACCTTGGGATTATCACCGCACCAATTCCCAGCTGCGTTGATCGCCAGCTGACATCCCGCACCAGTCTTCCACGGCGCACATCCCTTCTCCTTAACGGTACCCTCTGAACCGATAAAGTCGTACGTTCGGTCAAGCACAATAACGCGGGGCGTCTTGTCGGTAAGATAAGTTACTAACTCTTGGATGTTCTTGGGCGTAACTGCTGCAGCGGAACCACCACCTGTCACACCTTGGGCGAAACCTTGTGCTGAACCGGAGAGCTTTTGGCCGGTTGCGGAGGTCAGGAGCGCTGTGAGGGCGCTGAGGTAGAGGGTGAACTTCATGGTGTCGATGGTTGATGAAGCCAAGAGATGGACTGGAGAACTAGTCACGTCTTGAGTGAAGCCATCATGTGAATTATAGTAAAGGGATACGCGGTTTCGTCGGATTATTCTTCGGAGAAACTGGCCTATGCGAAGTTATCTAGCTCCTTCTTTCAGTTCAGTCTAACGCACGGTTGCAGTGGACTCCAGGCTGAGTGGAGAATATTATTTCCGTCAGTGATAGGCCACTGTAGCCCTATGCTGCCCTTAATTTCGTTAGCTTCGTTAGAACGGTCGTGACGATCGTATAAGTGCCAGTGACATTCATCAATTGCTAATGCGTAGGTCGACCGATTATTGGAACATATACAGATCCGATCATTCCATCTAGCATGAAACGGAGGTAAGGCTGATATGCGGTGTGAATGAAACAACAGCGCTTCCTAGATTGTCCCTTGGCTTCGTTCTTGTTTTGGTTAGACATCTGACGAGAAACAGATTGATGAAACGGAACATCCCGTATATCCGATGAGTATTATCCATATGAGCATTGGTAGCATGCTGAATGGCCTTCGGCAGCTGACATGGGTTCAAAGTAGACGCAGTCACATGCGAATAGTTACCCTGTTCTCATGAAGTCGGTCAAGTCGTTATTCGCTCCAATCACATAAATATCTAGCATTCATATCTCCTCATTTATAGTCGTCCAACTTTCCTAGCAACTTGCCTGTCTTTCATCGTAGGGCAATTCGCGCAAACAGCTTAGCTGTCTCCTCAGGAATACTGACGAAAGGGAAATGCCCTGACGACAGCTTCTCTACCTTGTCAAAGCTTCCAGCCTGAATAAGCATCTCCTGTAACTCCGGAGGAACAGTCTGATCCTTTTCGCACAAAACATATGTCTTTGGAATCGTGACGTCAGAGTTGATGAACTCCGATACGTCGCTGAGACTCTTCTGGCTTTGACTTCCTAGGACCAGCTTCCAAGCTTCATCTTGTTTCTCCGGGGAAAGATCGCTGAAGAAGAGAGGCTTTGCGGCCTCTGTCATGTGGAAGACCCCATCCTGTGATCAATTCTGTCAGTGGGATTACATGCAGGGTAGGTGATTGACATACCTCATGCTCGAAATACGGCATCGGCGGCGCTGGCTCCGTGTCGCCTCTGGCGTTCTTCCCCCTCTGGGCATATGCAAACCCAGCGACAGCGACATATCCTTTGATACAGCCGGGAAGACCTTTAGCTTTGCGTTCTGCAATAGTGTGCCCTTCAATGGCGAGCAAAGCGGGGAGACTTCCATAGCTATGTCCGAAAATCACAACCTCAGACCCTTTTTTGAGTTCAGAAGCCAGACGGTCGTGGATTTCTTTCACATCATCAAGAAGACCTTTGGTGGCTAAGCCTTGGAACTCCTGGCTCGAGGGGTCTTTGGAAGTGAGGGTTTTAGCAACGGTTAATCTGGGGATGATGACGGTGAACTCGTCTTGCTCTAGAATGTTGGCGACGGGCTGGTACACTTCGGGGCTGCAGAAGCCGCCTGGAACGATGACGATGAGAGGCTTTCTCTCTACCATTTTGTAGATCTAGAAAGATAAAGATAGGATAATGGAATGTTGATACAGTTAGAATTTGTGCAAGCGCTCAGTTACTGCTCTATACAGCCGCGCTAAACGGAGTTCCGCTCAACGGAATTCCGCGTGTAAGCTGATGTGTACCAGATCTAGTATAGCTCAGGAAAGGTAATAAGCAGATTCCATTCTTTAAATGTGACCTGTGTATTAATTGAAGGAGAAGGACTAACTAGATGGACAAGAGATGACTATCTACAGGATGGGCCAGTAGGCCGGATAAACGATGAACCTGACTTTCAATACACATGCCCCCATCTCTCTTACTCTTATGTGCAACCTCAATCAGGCTCTCAACATGGCTCCCTAATTGGCTGTTCATCAAATGTTTCGGGCGGGGTAAGCATTTCTCTTATCGTGCATGTCGATATGCAGGCGTTCACTAGTTGCATTACCGGTGTGATATCTCCATGCGTGGCGTCAGTGGGAGATGAAGCCCCAAGGCTAGCAGAGGAAGGAAAGCGGCTCAGGAGAAAAGAGGCAGCATAGTTGGGCTACACCAATCTTCATTTTCGCCTCCTTTCTCTTACTCTTTTCTTTCAGCTTACTATTGACGGTAGTCCACGACTTCAAAATGATGTGTTTAGGATGGGTTGTATGGGTTTTCGCCTGTTTACCGATCCTGATTGTTTCAACTTCCCCAACTTACCTCGAGCAAAGCATCCAAGATCTCAACATCACAGACCCCGAAGATGTCAAACTCTTCGTTCAAGAGTGGACGAGACCAGGCGCGATCAAACGACTTGAATTCGCCCCCTTAGCATCCCAACTTCCAACTTGGGATGTGCCTCTTGGTCGTCGCCAAGGGGAACTCATCAAATGCTTTGGAAACGATAACGGATGCCACGATAATGCCCCGCAATGTTGCGGTACCCAAGCCAATGGTTGGTGCTGTGCTGACAACAGGTCTTGTTGCCGAGCAGACCCTGGAGGCAACTGCTGCCTTGAGGGGCAGAGTTGTTGCGGAACTTCCAAAGATCCAGGTTGGGGAGCTTGTTGCAATGCTGATGCGACATGCTGCAATCCTTCAGTCGGGAAGCCATTTGTGAGTTATGGCCAAATTATCTTGACCATTTGCTTATCTCGTCAGTGCTGTGATGAAGACCAGAAGTGCGACAATGATGCTCAAACATGCGTCAATCCTACGTGAGCCGGCCATTTTACATTCAATTTGTAATGAGCTAACACTAGACAGAGCAACGGTGACCGACACAACGACTTCGTGGGTGACTGCAACCGACACCGAGACTGTCACGACCGATGGCACAACGACCGTGAAAACGGTATCGACAGTAGAGACCACCGTGTTTATGACGGTCTCCCGAGGCCCCACGGATAACGAAGCTACGGCGAAAGATACGGCCACAGACTCGGACAGAAAACACAAGCGATTTATCCCCGCGGCTCCTCATAAACACCTCGATCGCCAGGCTCCCACAACTATGACAATGCAGCCAGTCGTCCTCCGCCCAGCCGCAAGCCTCAACGCCCTTGCTGACGGTCTTGCGCGACGAGGAATTCCGATCCACAGACGAGCAACGGACACGAAAACAGTCTACGAGACGGAAAAAGCGACGACAACAATTACCGACACAGAAACAAAGACTGAATGGTCAACCAAGTACTCAACCTCGATCACAACGCACAAACAGACCGTCACGGTTTTCGTTCAAGGTCAATCCACCGTCACCGTCGGGCCCACTGGGACCGCAGCAAGTTCCTCAGAATCAGGCTCTGGCGATGGCAGTGCGCCCAGAGGTACTATTATCGGTGCCGCTGTTGGTGGCAGTCTAGGCTTGATATTGATCATCTTACTTGTTTTCTTCCTGTGGAGGCGACGCCGCAAGTCTGCAAATCAGAAACAGCAGTCAAGTCAATTTTATGCAGCCAACAGCGAAGCCCCTGCAACGGCACAGAAGCCACCACCTCCTTTCATGTCCTCGCCCCCAACGCCGGCTGGGGCACGCGATACTTGGGCCTCTAGTCCCAGCCAAAGCGAGTATTCCCAACCGCCTGCGTATCCGTCCCCCATGCCTGAGTTGGGAAACACGCAGTTTGCTTATGAGATGCATACGTCGCCGCAGCGGCCGCCGCAGGAACTGTATCATCCCCAGTACATGAGTGGTTTGGGATTACCTGAGATGAGGGATCAGCGGAGGGGTTAGTGTGCAGAGCGAGGTGGCAAGGTTGTGCTGCAGTTCAGCTTGGGAGATAAGCTGGAGGCTGAAAGGTTTGGGTGTGATTGGTGTTGTGGTGAAGGAAGGATTCTATGCGGGGTGATAGTACAAGGATCTGAACGAGAGCCTGATTTGAGCCATCCTACTCGCTACTGCCTGATATCATAAAGATCAGCACATTTCTGACTGTTTCTGAAGTCTCAAAGGTGATCGTGTAGTGGCGTGCCAGACAATTGATCTATCCAGTTCCGGTAACGTAGACTTCGCTATCAGTAACTGGGTACCATATTAGTGGCGCCATTGCCACTCGGTATCCCTCGGTTCATCAATACATCTTCTTCTTGTGCACTCACCAGGCTGTCATTTCTCCACCTCAAGGAAGTAAAGTCAACTACAGCTAACCCCTCCTCTCATCTCAAGTTATCAGCTGACTACCTTGTCCTGATGTTTTATTTAACCTTAGACAGCTGTTTCATGAACATACTGGCGAAATTATATAGAAGCTGCGCTATTCTTAATTATCTCTCACTATTGATCCTACTGTAGAGGATTCCTGTCACATCCACCACCCTCCATATATGACATCTTCTAATGGGCTATAGGTCAATGTCTGAGGCGGACAGGTTCAACAAGCAGACGCAATACAAGGCATGAAGACGATAGAACCCCATGCAAGGCGGCATTGCTATCATAATGAATGAAGGACAGGTTCCCTAAGGCTTTTCCTCACTCTAAAGTATTGCAGCTGGGATTCATACTATAGTGAATGTTCCTTTTTCCTGCTCTTTTTCTTTTAATGTATTTTCCTTTTCCAGCTCTGATCCACAGCATTTGTTACAATATCCCAGTCTTCAGTAACAACGCGCCCAATGAATAAAACCTTAACACTGTATTCAACTGTGGTCAATTTCGCGTAATTTACCCGGCACTGTTTTGGGAGCCTTTCGCCAGGTTCATGGATATACACCCGGATAGGTGCAAAGCCAAGACTCGGCTCGTTTGACAACAGGGTAGGTTCTTGTCCAGTTTCACAAGCAATCCCATGATATTCGCCTTTAGCTCCCGACTTCTTGCATGCTTTTTTTCGGTAGGTAGAAATTGTGCTATTCAAAGTAAGAGTTAGTCCACAGCAGCGTACTATCTACAAAGAGAAAACCTACATGCAGGTACAACTGTCCGCGTCCCGAGCAATGACTATGAATCGTCGAAAATGGATAAAGGTCTGTCCATACTGACTGTCGAATTGTTGGTTTGAGACAGTGGTTGCACAATCGTAAGCTCCTGCCCCTGATGGCTCAGGACACAGGAGTTTAAACACCTTTGGTCTGGTCAGAAAACAGGCCTAGTCATCGCCAGGCTCAGGACCTACTTCGCCGGGTTGAAACATGTGCGGGCTGGCAACACGATATCCTTCAGCTGTTAGTTTGCCCATTTTTCTAAAAGTGTTGATTGCGCTTACGGGGGTCCAATATCTCCCATTCCCCATTCGTTCCTCCAATATGTTCCCTAGAGGTGCGCTGCTGATCGTCGGCTATGTCACCCCGACAACCATATTCATAAAGCAAGCTAACAATCTTCTCAGACCCCTTTGACGTGGCCCACAGCAGAGGCGTCCAACCGTTGACATCTTTGGTGTCGACATCGGCTCCATGTTCGAGGAGTAACTTGACTGTAGTTTCATATGCCCCAGCAGCTGCATAAGACAAGGGGGAGTGCTGATATACATCACCGATGTTCATGTCGACCTTTGCCTGAAGCAATAGCTCCACAATGTCTGGCCATTTTACCCCCCACGACAAGGGTGTTCGGCCAAGCTTGTCTGCTTTGCCAGGTGCTGCTCCTGCATCGAGAAGAAGCTTGACGACAGTGCTGAAGCCTCTTTGGGCAGCCAATAACAGCGGTGATCGGCCCTTCTCATCAACCGTATAGATATCTACTCCCAGGTCCCATGCCAGGAGAGTATCAACCACTTGGGAATGGCCTTGCCCAGCAGCCCAGGACAATGGCGTTCGACCATGGCGATCCGTTAAATGAGTCTTTGCTCCTTTCTTGACGAGGTACTGAACTGTACTTATATGGCCATTACGGGCAGCCAGGAGAAGCGGAGTAAAGCCGTAATGGTCGGCCTTGTCAATAGCGATGTTGACCGTGCTGTGTTCCACCAGAAATCTGACAACGCCTAAATGGCCCCTCGAAGCCGCCCACGACAGGACGGACATACCACGGCCGTCACAAAGATTTGGATCTTGCGAAACGACCGAGCGCTGGACTAGCTCTTCCAAGCCGAAGTATGCGGCCAGGTGCAGACCATGCATCTGCCGGGGGAAAAGTTGACTGTGTCCTGGGTAACGCGTCTCAAAAAGGGTTTCCTGACTTCCTGTGAATAAGGCCTGGCTCATGGCTTCGACTGTAGTCGACCTTTCGAGAAGCTTGAGGGCGATGTCAAATATCTGGATCATATCAGAATTGCGCGCATGATGGCCCCAGTTCCGCGCTGCATAACTGTAAAAAGGGTTACTCCTTAAACGGCTTTCATATTCTTTGTCTGAACCGCAAGGCCCGCTCAAGCCTTCAAACGAGAAATACTTTAGGCATATCCTTGTGATGCCTAACTCATCTCCTGGAAACACTTGCAACTGGGTCTTAAAGAAATCTTGCGCAGTATAGTGGACCAGTCGTATGATACCACTAGCTTTGTCCACAGCGACCAACCCTGCACAGGCACACACTAGTTCATCTTCTTCTGGAAGGTTCTCTTTGTCTAGGCAGTGCTCTGTACTGTCAGGTTCTACTGCAAGTGCGTCTTGCAACTCACGAAGAGTGAGAGCACGCTTGGCACGCGTAAGCCATTCCAAGACCTGATATGCCAAATCCCGCTGGGATTGCGTTTTTTCGCGGTCGATACGCCTCATGATGTCTCTGTATGCTTGATCGTTACCGGTTGGTAATTGCTTCAGGGCGTTACGAAGGGCTTTGGGGGAAGCACTTCCCACAAGAGATCCAATGTGCAGCTCGGCTAGAAGAAACCTTCACCAGATTTATTAACAACGGATGAAATCTGAAGAGAGTGCCCACATACATTCCTTGTGTAGTTGTAACAATAGTCTCCGAGATCTCAGTCTGGAGGTCAGGTCTCCTTGTAACGAAAGACGGTAGCAGTGACATCTGCCCCTGCGTGAATTTGCTGATATCCGTTTCGGATGCCTTTATCTCCAGGCTAGTACTGGACTGAAGACTTCGAGCAATATCTGGAATTATTCGAGAGGTCACGAAAAGGCTGACTTTCCCTACAAACCTTGCTGAGATGGTGCTCAGTGATTGGAGAAATATATCGCGATAACCTCGGGACGTGTCAAGTTCATCTATTGCATCAACAACAATAAAGACCCTCCTATAAGATGAAATGGAGGAGCCAAGTAGCTCAATTACCGCTTCGCGAGAGAGTGACGATTCTGCAGAATCTCGGGTTTCGTAGAGGCGCGTCACTTGTGTGTCGATTTGACCTTTACGTTGGACCGTCTGTCTGAGAAGTGAGGCAAGCAAAGCTTTTGGTGTCTGATCTCCTTGGCGGCTAAAGTTACAGTAAATATATGCGACCCCTACATTCTCAGGTTGATACTGATTTTGCAGATGATCAATGATTAGCGATGTAAGAATTGTCTTTCCTGCTCCAGGAATACCAGGACAGTAGAGAGTCTGGTACTTCCCTCCTACCCACTGTTTAAACTGAGCCGAATCCAACAGCCACTGGCCGGTCCCTGGCTGGAGCCGCTCCAGATGATCTTCTTGATCAGACTTGAAGTCCATTGGTGTAATCCAATCCAGGATTTTGAGTCGTCGTTCTGCCACCTCAGCAGTGGCAAGATTGTCTAGACTGTTCGAAACAGTTTGTTGAGTGCTTTGAATAGATTCAAGTGCTGTGCTCAATTCTTTAAATTGATCCGTTTGCTCATCCGAATCCTGTTTTAGATTTTGCATCAGGTCCATCAAGCGATTATGATTTTCTTGGGCTGTTTGAACGAACTCCTTCAGGGCGGCTCTGGACCTAAGCGTCAGTAATTATTATTTCGAGAGGAAACTGACTCTACCGGCTATCACTCCCTAAAGCCAGCTG
Source organism: Fusarium coicis (assembly GCA_013781345.1). Lineage (NCBI taxonomy): Eukaryota > Fungi > Ascomycota > Sordariomycetes > Hypocreales > Nectriaceae > Fusarium > Fusarium coicis. The sequence goes on from JAAOAJ010000337.1 coordinate 56,163, forward strand.
TAAAAGGCTTTTTTCGCGTTGTATGGCGGCAATCAACTCATTGACGTCCTTCTCGTTGAAAGGCCAAGCCAAGGACGAAAACACCCTGGTCAGACCTTTTTTCGGGTACAACTTTGTCTTGATCGATTCAAACAAGGTCTCCAACCGCTCGAAAAGGCTACGCGGTCCTTCGAGAAGCGAAAAAAGTGGCCCGCGTGTTGGATCTGGTTGCTCATTCTCAAGAATATCCTTTAATTGAAGGAGAATGTCCTCACAGCCACGGAGTTCCTCGTGAAGCCGCCTTTGTTGCTTGGTGGCTCCCTTGGCGCTGACCACATAGTGTGTCGCAGCAGTTGAGAGCTGTAGAATAGCGATGATGGACGCGGTCGCACCCAAAGGATCCATTGCCGTAGCGTCAATAGCTGAAGGATCGTATGCGCGAAGATCACGGTATTGCGTTGCTGATTGTGTTTAAGCTGGGTACGTTGTGAGCCAGAGTGCAAATCTTTTGACTGGGTATGCTGTGGGCAGACTGCGCCCATAGGCATACTGCACGAGGTCGGCCTTTCGGAATAAAGTCCTTTTCTTCCGAGTCCCCCTTGGCGGTGTGGCTCAACAAGGCATTCTATAGGTTGGCGGGCAATTAGTTTTGGAATGTGAGTGAGAATTAAGCGCAAGTCAATACAACAATGCCCTGTGCATCAAGGAGGAATATCCCTATGGCGGGGTTGTCAATCAGGCTGAACTAGTACTGGGACTGCTGCAGTGCAACTTGAGATGCTGTGGTCAATTCCAACGAGCTACTGAAGCAACCATGTAATCCTGACATCCCCAGGATAGAAGAGTATGGCATCATAATTGTACCAATATGCGTCCATGCGGCCGCACTGACGGTAACAAGCACCTGCAAGCTTCCTTGGCTTCATCGTCTTGCCTCGTTAAGCCAACGGCACTGAGTAATGTGAGATATGAGCGAGAAAGAAGTAGGCAGGCATGTTACGGCACCTGCACCTCGCTCAGGCGTGCGTCCACAAAATACGGCAGGCACTACAGGCAGGAGTCATCACTTCTACAGGTAGTTCCGCTGCCAAAGACAAACCTTGACTCTGACAAGACTTTTGTTCCTCTCCATCTCCTCTCCTCTCAATCCTGCAAGCCTTCATCAATCACTGCATCTATCCCACCTCCGCTGGTGGCCAACCTTTCTGATTCACTCAAGACTTGATGACCCCTCAAGCACATCCATTCAGCTTCGTCATGGAGAACGAAGAGCGCATCCTCCCGTCGATCAGTGTCACGCCTATCGCATACGAGATCAGACTCCATCCTGATTTCGACGAGGAGAAATTCCAAGGCTTTGTCATAATCAGGTGAGGCCTTGTAGCCAAGGGAGGCGCGTTGGGTGTTTTGCAGCACTGACAGACTTTGTTCACAGCTGCACCATGATTGGCACCTGCTCATCTCTTGAATTGCATTCCAAGTCAATCAAGGCAAATAAAGCGGTCGTCAAGTTCAAGTACCATTCCTGGGATGTTCTGGATACACTGAGGTACGTCCAAATCAGGAGCGCTACTGCGATCGCCATTCATTAACAAGCTACGACGGCAAAGCTACAACGAGGCACGCGGCACTTTGACAATCAAACTCCCCCAAGAGATTTCCTCAGGGGACTCAAACCAACTTGCAATTATTATTTCCTACACCGGCAAGTTTCGCGGCGATTCGACTGGGCTCTACCAGGCGAGCTATGAGACACATGATGGTGTGAAGCATCGCTTTGCGGCCACAGCGCTGGAGTCGACATACGCGAAAGAGGCAAGAGTCACCAGACCTTGAGGCATTACTTTGCAACGATGACTGACTTCTCATAGGTCTTCCCCTGTTTTGGTGATTCTTTCACGGAAGCCGAGTTCAGCCTTTCCGTCGTCGTAGACGAGTCTTTTGTCACCGTTTCGAATATGCCCGTGCAAACCACTGTGCCCGCGGAGCATTATTCTAAGAAGATGGTAAAATTTCGAAAGAGCGTTTCGATGCCGACATATGTGAGTGCCACCCCACAAAAGTGACAAACGCATGGTCTGACTGTCAAAGCATCTCTTTCTAGTAGCCGGACCCCTGGCCGAGGTGAAATGCACCAACAGCAGGATCCCCATGTCTGTCTTTTGCCCTCTCGGCACTGAAGAGCAGGCTACATTTGCAGTGGATCTCGCAGCCAAAGGCTTTCAGTTCTTCGAAGACTGCTTTGGCCTACCATACCCACTCCCAAAGCTCGATTTGATCGGCGTTCCATATTCCCCCACGAGGAAGAAGGAGCGTTGGGGAGCAATCATCTTCAAGGCTAAAAGACTTTTGCTCAACCCAGAAGACTCTACGCAAGATATGAAGCAGCAAGTCGCAGAGGCAATCCTCCGTGAGATCTCTTACATGTGGTTCGGTAACCTGGTTGCAATGTGTTGCCGGGATGCCCTGTGGATCGAGGAAGGTTTCCCTACTTTGATGTCGCGGTACGCTGCGGACAAGATGTTTCCAAGCTGGCATGTCTGGGATTCCTACGTCGCCAATACCCTACATGTAGCGCTCACCCAAGACTCCCTTGGCAGCGGTGATGCGGTCGTCGATACGGAGCATGTCGATGACGAGATCCTTTTTCAGAAGGGCTCGTGTATTCTTAGGATGGTTCTAAACAATCTGGGCGACACCAAATTCTTCGACGGCGTGAAGCTATATCTCAGACGTCATCAGTTCCATCACACCAGGCCGAACGACCTTTGGAAGGCCTGGGAGGGCGTGATCGGTGAACCTGTGGCAGCGAGTATGAGTGTCTGGATCAAGGAGCCCGGTTTCCCAGTCGTTCGAGTGTCTGAGCTTTTTGACGAGAGTGGCAAAGTAGCAGGTGTTCGACTCTTCCAGCAACGCTTCTTGACCAGTGGTGTGCCAAAGGAAGAGGATGCGGCATCTGATACAATCTATCCACTCAGGATTGCAATTCGGCAAAGAAACGGAGTTGTAACAGTTGACATGAATACAAGGGAGCTAGTTCTTCCTCCCTCTGACGGTCTATTCAAAGTCAACGCGGACCATGGGAGCTTCTTCCGAACCTCTTACTCACCCGAACTTCTCACTCGTCTACTCGAGGAGGCGTCAGAGAGAAATCTCAGCCTGCGCGACTGCATCGGATTATCGTGCGACCTGGAAGCTTTGGTTGCCGCAGGAGTGAATAGGACCAGCGAGCTGCTCGATCTCAATGTCAAGTTAGCTAAGCTAGACTCATTCTATGTTTGGGAGATGATCGACCGCAACCTCAGTTCCATTCAGTCTGTCTACAAATTTCACGGGCCTGAAATAAATGAAGCTCTTCGGAAACTAACTAGGGACATGATCGGTCCCAAGGCTGAGGCACTTGGGTGGATCATCTCGAAGGATGATGACGAGGACCTCATCAGGTTCAAGACATCGATATTCAGCAGCGCGGGTCTCGCAGGATACCCCAGGTAAGTTCAATGTCCTTGTGGTCTCACAGAAAGCTGACAGTTTCCGCGCAGTGTCGTGTCAGCCGCAAAGGAACTCTTTGCAAAACGCATGGCTGGCGACGAAAATGCAATCCCAGGGTCACTACGGCGGGGGGTCTTCGAAATCATCGCAGCCCACGGTGGTCTTGGAGAACTCCAAAGCCTCTTCGATCTCTGGGAGGATTCCTCCGATGAGGAGGAACAGGAACTTGCCTTGCAGAGTGTCGGACGGGCACCCAATGCTGAGCTTACGAAATGGGTCCTCAGCCACCTGCTAACCGATACTGTCAAGGGCGAGGACGCAAGTTGATATAAATCACACAGAGAAAGGTGAAGCTAACGGGAGATTAGATGTGCTACCTCACCTGGCTGATTCGCGACTCGGCTCCTCATGGCGCGATGGAGCTTTGGGAGTGGACCAAGCAGAACTGGGAGAGGGTTGAGAAGGAGGGTCCGATTGACACCGCGGCTGAGTTCCTTGGGCTTGCTCTTGAGGGTCTGCATACCAAGGATCAAATTGAGGACGTGAGAGCATTCTTTGGCGGGCGCGATACGAAGATTCCGATTGACCAGAACTTGGAGGGCATGGAGAACCGGAGATCGTGGGCTGAACGTGACATGTCCGATGTTCGTTCGTGGTTGGAGAGTCATGGGTATCTATAAGCTGAATTGGGGAGCAAGCAGGTGGTGTAACGTGGAGTGGAAGTGTCACACTCACTGTGCCGTGAGTCTACCACGATTAATTGCGGCTATATCCCTTAGAAGAGTCTGTAGTGAGTCTCGCTTACTTTTAAAATGAAGATATGATTAACTATTCTTTCTTGTACTAATCATTGTTATGCAGCAACCGGCAATCTGAAGAGGGGGACCATTCGAGCGTGGGCTGCAAGGCACTGTCAGGCACTGCAAGCTACCGACAAACATGCAACGCGTTTATCACAAAGGGAATTGGAGCTAAGGCTGCCTGCGTGCTTATGACATGATTCACCGCCGTGCTGCACTTTTCTTTTCTTCTTCTCCGAAATGTCAACAAAGTCTTCACATCTTCGCATCTTCACACCTCACCACCGAGCCTCAACAATCGAACCGAAGGCTCGCAACGATGCCGCCTCAGCCTCATTCCGTTCTGATGCACTTGCTACAGTCAGGCGAGTACAGCGACTTCGTTTTACGCTGCAAGGACCGCGAATTTAAGCTTCACCAGATGATTGTGTGCCCCCAGTCGCCCGTCATCTCCGCCGCGCTCAACGGGGGCTTTGAGGTACGTGCAAAAGCCAACAGCCATTAGCTCTCGCTGATATTCTAAGCAGGAAACAACTTCCAAGGTCATTACAGTCAACGAGTCTGATCTGCGCACCGTGCGGTACATGGTCAACTTCCTCTATAGCGCCGACTACAGACTTGCTCCCCATCCCGCCGAGACAAAGCCTGCGAAGGACGAGAACAGGGAGGAGGGCGAGATCGTGGGCGACGAGGACAAAACTCCAAAAGATGGCCAGGCGTCAAAACAGATCTCAGACCAGACCACGTACCAGATCGTATCCCACCTTCGCGTCAACGCCATCGCCGACTACTACGGCATCGAGAAGTTGGCGAAGCTATCGACCAGCAAGATCGAGTCCATTCTCAAGAAGGAGGTCGACTTGCACATCATTCCCGAAGTCATCGCTGAGATGTCCGCCGCAAACAGAGACTTGGAGATCCGCTCCGTCATCGCGACAGCTACCGCCCGGTACATTGCGGAACTCGCCTCGACGCAAGCTCTCCGAACCATCGACCTTGAACACCAACTCACGATCGAGATTCTCGAGGCTTGTGGCAAGAGAGTCCAGAAGCTTCTGGAGCACTTCAACACTGTTCACAATCAACAGAGCGAAGCTATCCGCAAATTGGAGGGAGACCGGGACGTCACTGCCACAAAGGTCAGAACCATCATCCAGCAATTGAAGAACACTCCGAAATGCCGCAATTGCAAGAGGGATTTTGGGTGCTACGTCGAAGAGCCCGCCAACATTCTTGAGGAGACGTCTCGCTACGTTATTCGTTGCCGAGGGTGTTTTTGTCGTCATCAATGATGTGAGTCTCACCTTGGCCCCTAACGCATTGGGCAACAGATCACTGACAGAATGAAGCAGCTCATCCATATGTCCGGCTAGCCCCAGGATTGATGAAGCACTCAAGGTGTTCTAGGGAGGCGATGATGAAGTCCAGGGATTGGTATTCGATGTCGTGACGTGGATTGTAGCGTGCAAGCATGTAGTTAGGTCAAGGCCAGGACACTGTCTCGTTGACACATTGTTCTGTGCGCCGTAAAATAAATGTTTACTGGTGATTACTTGTCTGCATGCTTGCATGCTAAATGCGTTATTGGAGTTAAGTGTTGCCAGTGCCATATGAATACTCCCATATTTGTCTGGTGTAGGAACAGCCCCAGAGACTTGACAAGATGGTGCTTCGATCCTATGTGACCAGGCTACTGTCGCCTCCAGAGTATGGGTACGGTTGAGTTGTTCCCTGTCTGTTGGTCGGTTGGCTTACTCCCTGTAAACTGGACTTCCTCGGCATTGGCAGATGGATGTCCTCAATAAGTATGGCAGCATAGTACACAAAGCTAATGGTGGACCGAATGACAAGACACTCGCTTTGACTCTCCGGACTAAATAAAAAAGATGTGCTCCCGGATGGTCTCCGTGAAAACATGCCTTTGCTGTAGTCTGGCAGTCAGCTACACGATTCAAGGTAGACATACGGGGATCCTTCGAGCGAAGTTACTGTAGAACTGGCAAAGGCTTTATCATCCTCTCCACTGCTCTCACACTCGATGCCCCAGGATCCGCTAATGCTTCTTTGAGTTCTTCAGCTCATCATCGTAAGAACTTGAGATGCGTCTCGTTCCGTTTGAACTCCTCCTCAGCGTCTTTTGGTGGGCACGGGAAACAGCATTATGATCTGGACTAGGTTTGGAGTCGTACACGTTTTTGGCAGCATATCTCATTGCTCCGTGGTCCTCGAAGGATACTGCACTCACGTTCGTTTCTCTTATCTCTGCTATCGTATTCTTATTGAGCTGGGAGCCTTTGTGACCGCCTCATTCATACTGTCTTGTTCGATCTTGGCATGACCCTACCCAGCCACTTGATCAGCTTATCAGACTCTCCCCTGTGCTTAGAAGTCAGGGCGATGGTCTTGACATTTTCCTCATTGAGTGTAATCTGCTTGCTCCGAGCCGGAGCCTGATCTGGCACTGGGCCGACTCGGCTTGCATGGCGACGTCGTCTGGTTGGGAGGTCATGCTGAGATAATAGACGTTGTTTCGGATGATCATAAAGTGATTCAGGAAAGGCAGAGATAATTCTGCGAACTGATAACTTATTTTGTACGATGCAGAGTTGTCAAAAGTGCCTTGTTGTTGATGAGGATGCCCCAGGGCACAGCCACTAACATGGTTTGTTGATTGGGTATCTACACCACCATTATCAGCTATTTGCATCAGTGGCTTGACAGGGTCGGCCGGCCGCTGGTACAACGGGCAAAAAGGTAGCAAATCAAAATGAGTCACTATTGCGGCTGATTCGACCAATTTTCTATTGGCTGGCATGGGTAACTAATAATAGTATCTACCGAGACGAAATTAGCCTGTGTGTTACACAGCAGCAATATTAATCTCGAATTAGACAGCTGCAGGTGGCCCCGGGCGGTCGCTGCTCAGCTCTTTCTGCGTCGCCTTCGCCATTATACATTTGATCCTTATAACTTTACGCTCCAGCAACTTCTATCGCGTATCTTTGAGTTCGAGATGACACCAAATTTCAAACCTGAGACGTTCCTGTAAAGACCCATCAGACTTCCATGCTGAGGATACTTCCGAAATACCAATGAGGTTTTCGTCAAGAACCGATAGACATTCACTTTCAGACAATATAATAGTCCCTCAATCTTCCTAGGAGTTTTCCTCCCGCACCTCGCCGACAATGCAAAGCTCTCAAGATTTTGTTGAACAAAGTTCGTCTGGGGATGAAGATGCAGAGCATCTTGCACAACTTTTACCACGGAGTGGGGATTTAATAAGGTATTTCGGATAAACAGCAACGAGTCGTGAGTGAAACTGACGTATTATAGTGAAGATCGATATGCGAAGGTTGACATCCTTCGTAAATACATTCCCGAGGCTGATCCGCAGGACCCTCGAGCACAGACGCTTCGAGTGAAGATGGCCAAGAAAGCAACGATGCTAAAAGTTCAGCTTGGGATAGCCCTCTTCGTAGTGGCTCTCAACATAGGCACCACTATATGGGCTGTCATCATTTACCCTCCGAACCGCCAGGGTATTGGAAGCATTGCCTTTGGTAATTGTCACAACCTGAGCCTGATCAACACTCTGTTACACGGCCTCATCAATATCCTATCAAGTCTGATCCTAGGTGCTGGGAGCTATTGTATGCAATTGCTCGTTGGGCCTTCTCGACGTGAGATAAACCAGGCGCATGCAAATGGTAGATCCCTGGAGATTGGTGTTGCCAGTTTCAAGAATCTGCGTTACATTGCAGGTAAAAGATCAATCATCTGGGCATTCTTGGGCATCACATCAACGCTACTACACTTCTTGTAAGTTACATCAATTCATCCTGTTTAAAGTACTAACAGATTTTACAGCTGGAATTCAACCGTTTTCACATCTACCCCTGTAGTATCTGTCCCCCGAGCCATAGCGACGAGCGACTTCCAGATATCAGCGGATAATTGGACCATCGACGATCCGCTGCTGCAACGATCCTGGTGGAAACTGCCCGGGATTTGGGGGAACGTGTCCTATGATTTAACCCCACTGTATGCCATGCAGATAACCGCAAGCAATATGAATCGTTCGGAGCCAAAGGAGTGCTTAGAACAGTTCATCCATCCGTGGAAATCTACCCAGAGTCTCGTAATAGTTGCACAGAACGTTTCGAGCCAGCAAAATAATGGATCCTCACTCATCGATGGCTGGATGAGCGGCTGGGACATATGGACTGTTTCTCACGGATGGATATGCGCTGCGTATCAAGGCCCGTATCGAGGTGCTAGAAGCTGCACCGAGGATTGGGCCAGCACATTTGCCGATGAATGGATAGTACCTGGCGCGCCATCAGGTAATGCTAGCTCTGAACGACAGAATGTTACTGTCGACTATTGCCTGGTAGGAGACACTGTCGACATTGAAGACAGATGTGGGCTTCATTTCAGTGTACACATCATGGCCATTGTATGTGTCGGCACTACATTAGAAGTTCTCCTCATTTATTTGACCTGGCTCAGCCACAGCAGAGCCATCAAAGCCGATATCACGGGGCAGGACCAGAGGGCTATGGTCACGGTAGGCGATGCCGTTTCTGACTTTATGGAACGCCCTGATTACGTCGCGGATGAGCACCAAGATCTCAGCAATGTCTCAGAGACTCTAAGAAAGATGCCATACGAGTTACGCGTTGGGCGCTGGCGAGATGATCGCGTCTCCTGGTTCAAGGCTGTGAGCAACCGAACCTGGGTCGTTTCCATCAGCCTGTAAGTTGCTCCTTACTGTAAAACAAAGACCCACCTTAACACGAGTTACCAGGCTCGCGATTGGAGTGATAATGCCAACTTGGTCACTCATTTCCTCCGTGAATTGGCTGAAGAAAATTCAAGTCCCCGTAAGCCCTTCGCGTATCTGGAGCCAAGGCTTCAAACCATCTCTGGAGACGGTTGTATACAACAGTTGGGGCAAGAATAACAGGACTCTCAACGACTTTATGACCAACATCCTTGTTGCTAACTCTTTCCAAGTTGGGTTGAGTTTTCTATATCTTATCTACAACAACATTTTGACAAGGCAGCTTCTCGCTGACGAATGGGTTCGCTTCGTTCAGCCAGATGGAAAGAAGCCACTGAGAGTCTCCTCTCCAGTCGGATTACAACGGTCCTCTTATTTCCTTTCTCTACCGTTCAAGTACTCTATCCCACTCATGATCTGTTCTACCTTGCTTCATTGGCTTGTATCCCAAAGCATATTTCTGGTGCAAACCAGCGCCTTTGATCCTGGCCCAGATGGTGGCCATAATCCTGCATTTGACGTTTCCGCTCGGGGTTATTCCATCTTGGGCACGATATTCGCAATCTCAACCGGCTTTATCCTGGTCTTGGCACTTCTTATAAACTCTGGTGTACGGAAATACCAAGGGATACCTTCTGGGTTCCAGAGCATGGCAACAGATAGTGCTGCGATTAGCCTGATGTGCCTAAGACCAGAAGGTGATACAGATGGGCACCTCTTCCCACTCTGTATAGGGGCTATTAGCGACGGAGTCACAGTTTCTGGACAGCTGCAGGAGCGGATAGTCTTCTCAACTGATATTGAGATAAGACAACCAAAAGACAATTCTCAGTATTTGCTACCTCAGCCTGTATGAGAGGGAAAAGGAACTTGGAAATTGTTATAGAATAGGGATGTCCAGACGCTGGGCCGGCAACTAGCAGCGAGTCGTAATGGACGGCCGTCTCACCTGCAGCAACAGGCTCCGAAGTGTCATGGAATACATGGCAAGAAACCTTTTCGAAGGCGGGCGCTAAACTCTGGTTTAGATAAACATGATGAAAGTTGTCGGAATGAGAAATTGAGCTTACTATTTAATGCAGGCTGCTATCATCCTCTGCATTGTTTTTTCTATGGCACGCATAACAGAGGGGTACATAAGGGAGGGTTAAAGGAGCATCAATTAGGCCTAGCAAAGTCCATTACGCCGCAGGCGAAAGATCTTATGAAGTTCTAAACTATATCTTTCTGTAAGAAGACTGTCCTGCAATGCCAAATCTTCCCATTCGCGTCTGGGTATTGGTACACGTTCTCGGCTACGCCAATCAATCTATAACCCCGTCTCTCATACCAAGCCTGAGTGGGAATCTAGATCAATAATCAGCATTTTTCATACATCAATGCTTCGCAACAGGCACTTACCTTGAAAGCTCCTCCGTAGTTGGCAACAGCAAAGTCCTCATCGGCCTGGTCTTCGTGGTGCACAGTGTCCAACAGGAGATGTCTAGCATTGAGGGGCTCCTCGATGGCCATGCGTTCGGCGATATTCATAGCAGCTCCGCCGATACCTAGGCCTTGAAGTGTGTAAGATACGTAAAGACTCTTGACCCAGTATGTACCGGATTTGGGAATGTTCAGGGCGACGTTTTCTGCATAATCAGAGATATTGGTGTCGAGAGCGATGTGCCCAACCGGAAGGAATTTTGCGTCGGTGGGAACTCGCGGTTTTCCTAGTAGCGTCTTACTTGAGTCGAGGAGTTCTTCTGTCTCCTGAAAAGCATGAGTTTGTAGGTCAGATTTCCTTCATCTGCTACACTTACCTTGGGATAGGCCACGGTGTGCATCTTGAGAAATTCCTCACGCTGCGGTTCGCCTTCTTGAAGTATCTAAGAAGGGAGTCAGAATGATCAATGCAACAGAGTGGTGTGTTGTGATATGGGACTTACAATCCAGTAAACGCATTTTGTCCCATTTATATGTCCATCTTTCCACACAGTCGGGACAATTGATGCTTGCCAGCCACAGATTATTCGCTGCTCCACCATGCGATTCACATGGTCGGGGGAGCTTGGATCCCATGGGATAAGAGTGACGGTCGGCTTTGCCATTGCGAGATTGTTGCGCAATAGCTTTCTCCTTTAAGAAGCTGGGCAAGGCGGGGGTTTATGGCGTGAAGTATCTCGAAGTTTAGCCTTTGAATGGGGCAATAGCTATTGATGAAAGTGCAAAGAACTAGCTGTGCTTAGCAACAGCATAGCAACCATACACGAGGTTAGGAATTTCATCGCCGCTTGAAGGGTTATGCTATTTCAAGAGTGTTACAAGGCACATCCTGTTAGTAAAAACACGTAAGCACAGTAAGTGGCTATAGCCTTTGTGGCCACGCCCTAATGTCAACCACGCCCTAGTGTAAAAAATAAACGGGCTGCAACCACACGCTTATGCAGATAAGAACCGATAACAGCAATTTCTGTATTACTTAAATAGCTTCATCTGGATTGCAGATAGGAAGAAAAAGATCAAATTAGCAGGTGCTGTAGCTGAAGCGGAGTCAGGATGCGTAATGATTTGTGAGCAATCCTCTGGCCAAGCCATTGACAGGCCCAGCGATTTCACCGTTGGCATTGTTACTATATCTTATCATCTCTAGCTTGTCGTAGAAGAAACGTGAGAAGTGGCTTTGTAGTAATGACGATGCATTGATCTAGCTACAGCTGAACCCCATGTTGTAGCTTAATCTGGTTTCACGTAGCCAGGTGTAGGGTATATGTCGTGGAGAGTTGTTTGCAGGCAATTCATTCTTTCACTGAATATAGGCAAAAACTGGGAAGGATGAATTGTCGTGTATGTGCTCACTGATGAGCGAGGTCAAGGCATACAAATTTAAAGTTGAATGCTCGTATTGTGTGATATACCATTGTGTTAAACCCGAGGTGCATTGTCTGAACCTCATGACTGACTCATAAACTCTATACTGCCACCACCTTCCGATTGCCCCGAAACTTCTCCTCAATACGACGTGTTTGTGGTGTGAGCTTATTCCGGCAGAGAGAACCTAGTGTGATATACCGCACAATCAATGACGTGGTAGAAGCACAGCCACCTAGCAAAGTAGGAAAACGATGGAGGCCCACCATCAAGACTCCCCGCTTCTTATACCGGCAGTGCTTCCGACACTTATCCAGCCTTTCCTTCGTGATTAAAACGAATTCCCAACAAAGAAAACTCAAGGGACATCAGCTCGCTACACTCCTGCGCACATCTATCGCCTGTTTTACCTCGCAAAACCTACTTCAATTTCCCGATAATGCCCAACAGCGATCTTGTCATCGGCACTCAACTCAACGAAGGAGTGATATATAAAGCGACAAGGGATATTTTCAAACATTCATACGCTGAAATACGAGATCGTGGGGTTGTAAACTCAATGATTACTAATTATTCACGAACAGGGACCTTGATGCGGCAAGTGGTGAATAAACACGGCTTTGACGTTGTATCTAAAACAGTATTGAAGCTCCTTTCGGACAAGGTTTATGAGTCAACAACGATTGCTCGCCAACGCTTTCCAGATCTCGTTGAACCTCCAACTTCACAGAAATCTGTCAAAGCGCCAACAGAAGGAGAAGCGACCACGACCGAGCAAGCTGCGGTCAACGGAGTTGATAAAACGGTCCCGAGTGAGACTCGGGATATTCTTAAATCAGAAGAGTACCCTGTAATTGTACAAGGTACGTCTTGTCCATTGAAGCTTGGTAACACTTATTGATACTGGCCAGTCCCTAGCGATAGCACTGCAAGTAACATTGTTGGCTCACTTGGCTCACCAGTACCATTCCCAGTCCACCTGCCATTTCCTACAGAGCATCTCCTGATGGAAAAGCTACAAAAGACCCTAGAACTCGCTTGTTACCAGTACGGAGTGAGAGAACTCCAGAGTACTTTAGAAGCCCGCGACTGGGATTGTCCTGAGGCAGTAGAGCTTAATCACTGGGCAGAGCTGCTCGGACACGACGAGAATTTACAGTGGCAGGGTAATGGCAAGATACTCAAAGAGTTGTTGCGCTCAATTGCACAAATCAGGCATACGACAGTCCATCGCATCCGTACCGATTCGACCGGACTACAACAGTTTCTCGCGGATGCAGAAGACTTTGTCAGAGCTCTAGGAATCGATATACACATAGAAGCTATCTCAAAACTTCGGTTAGATACTCAATCAGCGATTACAGAGCTCGCACAGCATGAGAAATCTCTTCAGGAACAGCTGGACGAAGCTCAAGAGGAGATAGCGAAGCGGCGTGTCGAACTCAATCAGCAAGAGCAGGAGAATTTGCGTTTTATGGAAAGAGAGAAGAAGAGGTACTGTGCTCTGGCGGGCGAGAAACTACAAAGAACTCTCAATCTCATTGGAAGCTTTGCGGTGGCGCCGGAGATGGGGGATGCGGTACCGAATGGCGACAGAGACCCTATTTCTGATGACAGTAGCTTGGACAACGCAGAGGACTTTGAAGACTGCAGTGAGTCATAATTATCAGGTAGAATCTTAGGAGCTCTATAGAGTATATCTAAAACCGTCTCGGCCCTCGCATAAATACTTTCCTTGATCAGCCTGTCTGTTACTATGACGGAGCATAAGCATTGTTAGCACGGCGACTATAACAGCAGCCACGTTGATAGCCATGACAGCGACGAGTCCAGGGATGTAGTTTGGCGCATCCTGTTGACCTGGAATGCTGTTAGATGTGATATGTCAAGGGAAGAAATGTCAACTTACGGAACACCATACTAGAGTAAATCCCACCAACACCGCTCATGCTGATGAGGAAGCCGGTGGATACAGCACGTCGAGCATCGCCGACAATGTTGTTGGCTTGCCACGCAAGTGTTGTCACAACAAGACCATTGGCACCAGCGACGCCGAGAAATGTGCCAACATAGCGAGGTGTAGGTGAATTGAGGAATCCAGTCATGCATAGACCAATGATGCCAATCAGACCTTGGAAGATGACGAACGGGCCTCGAAGTCTCGTCTTATCAGCAAGCCACGAGATACACATCGCCTCAACGACAGCAAACAGTGCTGGAGGCGTACTCAGAATGAACGAAAGCTCAAGGGAGTATCCAAGGCCACCTCGTAGAATAATAGGCAGGAAGAACAAAAAAGCATACACTCCAACGGCGCCGGCCATGTACATTAGTGAATAGGCCCAGGGCTTCCAGTCACCAGCTGTCTGCCCGATGATCTTCATGGTCACCTTTTCTCGTTCTTCGGGACCACGGTCCTCGGCGAGTCGTTCTTTGACAAAGGCTCGTTCTTCAGCGGTGAGGAATGTGTTTTTATCCGAGTCGGGAAAGTCGACGATGATGAACCATGAGCCGATACCAGCGACGACTGTGATGGCACCTTCGACGATGAAGATCCAGCGCCATCTGAAACAGTTAGTTTATGGGAGGTGGGGAGTCATGCGTGTATGCTTACCCTTTGTAATGATGAGTCTTGGAGATCTGAATGAGGCCATATGCGAGGATGTTGGCGAAAGCTGACAGCGCAGAGGCTGTCAAGAAGAAGCCCGCCATACGCTTCTGTACCTCGTATCGCTTGTACCAGGACGATACAAGATACACGCAGCCTGGGTACCGATCAGTAAATTATTCAACTCGAATTTGCGACAAGGGGCGGTTACCTGGAAAGAAGCCAGCCTCGAAAACACCAAGAAGGGCTCTCAGCACAGCGAGTCCTGCCCAGTTATTGAGGAAGCCAATGCCAAGGGACACCAAACCCCAGGCGAAGGCAAGAAAAGCAAGCCAGTTCGCTGCACCAAGCTTGTGAATAAAGGCATTGCTGGGGATCTCGAAGAGGATGTACCCGATGAAGAAGACCATCAAGACGATAGACACGCGGTTACCGACGGCGAGGTCGAGGTCCTCATCCATGCCGGAGATGCGAGCGACGGCGACGTTGGATCGGTCAACGAGGGCGATTGTGTAAAGACATCCGAGGATAGGTAGGAGTCGAGTATCAATCTTGCGAAGCACGCGCTTCTCGAACTTCGCGTCGTGGGATGACTGCACATTGTCCTTGGTCTCAATCTGTTCGAGCTCATGCTTTTCTTCGTGAGACATGTCAATCTCTGGGCGAACGGTGCTGTTGGCCATTGTGATAGTGAGCAAGCAAGAGATGAGCTCATGCAGGTCTCGATCAAATCCGGGGAAGTCTGGGGTTACTTTTATAGATGTGCATTCTGGGCCAAGATCGTCTCATTTGGTAGCTTTCTATTTTGAGAAGGGAAACGTGAAGGATGGAGGATCTACAGGGCTAACCATAACCGATGATGCGGATGACCATCGGCTATGGTAATTCCCGCTAACATCTCTGCGCAAACAAACAGGTCGGTTAAGCTTGAATCGATCTAGCGTGATGAAACTGCGGGGTAGACTACATCCTTTGCTCCAGGTCCACAAATGTGGCACGCCCCGGGTTCTTCCAGACGGGGAAGAAGAGGGATGCAGTTTCTGGAGTGTCTTGAGTAGGCAGTTACAGATCACGTTTGGGCTCAATGGACCAAGGAAGCTCTTTACGGCGCAGCAGGAGAACGCCCAACCATGTCAAGAAGAGAGGTACGGCCTGTGAGCGTTGCAATCGGCGAAGAACCAAGTGCGATGGATCTGTTACTGGGGTGCCATGTTCTGCCTGCAGGAAGAGTGGCCATGATGGGCAGTGCGCCCTTATCCAGTCCAAACGTCGAAGGTAGGGTCCCCATGACCGTGTAGTGAAGCGAGACTGATCTTTGTCTTGTAGAGGTCCCGATGGGAGATACACGTTGCTGCCTAACATCGAGTCATGTCGCAGCTCAGGCAGTCCTGGCATTGCCCCAAGCAATGAGGATGAATCTATGGCCTTGACCACGGGACACTCTCCGATAGAAGGGGAGCACAACAGGACTTCAATGCAACAACCGGGCGATACGACTATCACTAGGCCTGCCTCCGATCAGCATGCGAGTCCTAACACCCAGCCAAGCGTTGTCGGAGAGAGCTGGTATGCTTCTTATGTCATGAGAGGTTACACTCCAGGTCACAACAGTGTCCACCGCCCAATTGGCGAGTGTAACGAAACAGTTCAGAGTGTAACCCGCGACACGAGAAGGGAGAGCGTCTGTAGTCGGCCTCGTGAGAAGACAACCCTGCCGGATCTCCCTTCACCAGACTTAGTAGACCGTCTCATCAAGGTCTACTTCAACAGATTTCACGCTTTTTGTCCGATCCTAGGCAAAAAGTATTTCCTCGCGTCTCTCGAGGATGGGACAATATCCGCGACCTTACTCCAAAGTGTCCTCTTCGTGGCATCGTTGCATTGTGATCGCGAAGTATTGCATCTCATGGGTTACAGCACTCGATGGGATGCCAACAATGCTCTGTACAACAAGGCAAGCGCAGCGTTTGATGCTGATCGAGAATCGAGTCGTACACATATGATCCTGTCGTCTTACCTGCTTCACTACTGGTTTGGAAGTCCGACAGCTTATCGCGATTGCCACTGGTGGCTCGCTGCTGCGATACGATCTGCGCAGTGTACAGGCTATCATAGGAGCACAAGAAATAGTAAGATGACTCCAGAGGAGAGGTCGCGGTGGAAGCGCATCTGGTGGTGTCTTTATGTGAGTACCTCTGGTGATAGCAAACATCAACTAACAGATCAGGTCCGTGATCGTCAGATTGCCATCTCCACCGGGACACCAATGGTTATCAACGATGAAGATCACGATGTTGAAGAACTTTCTGAAGAAGACTTCACTGAAGAAGGCCCGGAGACGGTACAATACATCGTATCGCAGGTCAAGTTGAGTAAAGCCAGTAAGTTCGCCGATGTCCAATCTTCACTAAAAGCACTGACGAAACAGTGGCCCGGCTGTACTTCTCCCATTGCTCGCCATCTCGCCTTTCGCTGTGCAAGGATGTTCATGTGCTACATGAAGCCATGAGAGATATCCAGTCAACACTGCAAGCTTGGTATGATTCTTGTCAAGGCTTGAACTTCTCAAATGGCCATCATCATCTAAGTCTGACTTTGAAAGTCTGCTACCAGTACGTATGAAGTGTCTCAGTAGTCAAATACGAGGCTGATTTGTTAGTTACTACTTGATAAACCTCAGCCAGAGGCTGCAAAGGCAGTGCAATGGCTTTAAGGAGGTCAAGCCCGTCCTCGACGCGGCAGCACATATATTCAGCCTGGTCGAGAACTCATTGCTGTTCTGGACACCGGAGCACTTTCCCATGATATAGTAAGTTTTTCGGGAAGCCCTTGTCACAGTGGGCTCACCAAATTCTCAGTGTCTCTGCTCTCTTCTCTGCGATGATAGCTCTTGCAGTTGATGTCAAAACATCAGCGCCCCAGAGTGACCAGATCTTCGTCAAGATCCGGCCTGGATTACTGGCTCTCAAGCAGTTTGAATCAGCCTACATCTTGGCGCGATGGATCAAGAACTTCTTCATGGATATCCTGAATCGCCCACCCGCGGAAGAAGCACAGACACAGCCCACGAACTCAAATGGAGACGACGTAGAAGGCGAGGGAATGAGTACTGAGATGAGAAATAGCAGCGCGAATCAGGTCCTCGAAATCGATATCCAGAGGAACACTGCACCAGCTGACCAAGCCACACATGACGCGACAGGCTTTGAAGACCATAACTTCGCATTTGAACAAAGCTCGGGATTTGAGGGAGGCGGGTTTTGGCCGACATACCTGGCAAACGGCGTCTTTTCAGGCGTCCAGTCGAGTGATGACATGGAGTTTCCGCACCCAGACTCGTTCCAGTATCAAGCCCTGTACTTTCTGGCCGATCTGGGAATAGCAAACACTGAGCCAATAGAATAATAAAGGTGTTATGAGACTCTATTGTAATTTTGGCGTATTTAGTCTTGATCTGTGGCTGGAACGCGACCAACTCCATAATCTTGGCATGCTGTTGAGACTGGTTGGTGTCCTAAGCCAGTGCGGGGATCGGAGGTTAACTTACCAATGACTTGCCATGACATTGGCTGGAGGATGTGGCTAGAACCAATAGTCTGTTCTGCTACTCCAAGAATGGAAATACTCCAAGAATGGAAATTTGTTTCTCGGGAATGGTATTGTCCATAGCCGAAGGGCGATGGTTTGATCTGCAGGCCATAGCCGATGGCACCATCGCCGAAGTGACTTGGAAACCGGACGGTCAATGAGAAATTGAAGTGGGTAAAGAAGAGAATCTGAAATTATTAATTAATTACTAGTAATTGCTTCTTTCTGTTCCAACTCAATTTCTCCTCAGACTCGCTATGATCTACCAAAGTTGTTATGTCGGCTCTACACAAATCTTTACATCGGGTACTACGTGTCGGGTCACGACCATCGCCTTCTCGGACTCGACTACCAACCCAGTGCTTTCGGTCAGCTTCTAACACACCGAAGCCATCAACCTCGGGATCAAAGCAATGGCATACAATTAGCAGAGGTAAGTCCTTGATTGCGTTCATAGAACAGAGACTAACTTCACCAAGGGTTATACGCACTGGGATTGGCAGCATTAACAGTCGGCATGGCTGGAGCGCTGAGCGTCAGTAGCCAACCAACCAAAACGCATTTATCATCGACGCAGGCATTGGTGGACACCCCCGAGATTCAGCATAACTTGTCTGCATCAAATATTCACGGCGCTTGTAAAGAGTTCGCTGCTATCTTGGGTCCTGAGAATGTCTCAACAGAACGTACCGATCTCGTTACCCATTCTGGCTCAGACTATCAGTCGTACGCCTGGACTGAAGAGTCGGCCATCCTTTCTCAGGTAATCCTCTACCCAGAGACCACAGAACAAGTTTCAGAGCTTATGAAAGTATGCTTCCGACGTCGGTTACCGGTCACACCGTACTCGGGAGGGACGTCGATCGAAGGCCAGTACATACCCCATCTGCAGGGCATATGTATTGACTTCGGTCGAATGAACAACATAGTAGAGCTCAACAAATATGATCTCGACTGTGTTGTGCAGCCTGGAATAGGGTGGATGGACCTTAACGAAGAGCTAGCAGGCCACGGTTTGTTCTTCCCACCAGATCCTGGCCCTGGCGCTATGATTGGAGGAATGGTGGGTACAGGATGCTCTGGGACAAACGCAGCGGCATACGGAACTATGAAAGACTGGGTCTTGTCACTCACCGTGGTTCTTGCCGATGGCACGATTATCAAGACTCGGCAGAGGGCAAGAAAGTCGAGTGCGGGATATGATTTAACAAGAACCTTCATCGGAAGTGAAGGGACACTTGGACTGGTTACAGAAGCTACTCTCAAGCTAGCAGTCAAGCCGCCTTGCGAAGCCGTGGCTGTATGTACCTTTCCAACACTTCGAGATGCGGCATCTGCGGTGCGCGAAGTGCTGTCCAATGGCATCCAGGTTGCAGCTGTTGAGATCCTTGATGAAGTACAGATGAAGAGCATAAACGATTCTGCTTTGACAAGGCTGAAATGGAAGGAAGAGCCAACTTTGTTCTTCAAGTTCACAGGGAGCGATGAGTTCATCGTGGATCACCTCGCCAAACAAGTCGGAAGTATCACGAAGCAAAACCACAGCACCACATACACATTCGCCTCCGACGAGACTGAGCGCAACGAATTATGGTCCGCAAGAAAAAATGCACTATGGAGCATGCTAGCCATGCGAAAGTCGCCAACTGAAAAAGTCTGGACTACCGATGTAGCTGTTCCTCTAAGCAGACTTCCCGACATCATCGAGTTTGCCAAAACCGACATCGAGAAGTCAGGGTTGCTTGGCTCAATCGTAGGGCACGTTGGCGACGGAAACTTCCATACCCTGTTACTCTTCCCTGAGGAGAAGCGCCATGTAGCTGAAGATGTTGTTCACAGAATGGTCGACAAGGCTATCGAGATGAAAGGTACAGCGACAGGCGAGCATGGCGTTGGACTTGTGAAGAGGGATTATTTGGAGAAGGAACTCGGCAAAGAGGCTGTGGATACGATGCGATCGGTAAGTAATCTGAGCTGTCGAGGGTGACGTGATGCTAACTCGGTGGCATAGATGAAGAATGCATTTGACCCATTGTGCATACTGAACTGCGACAAGGTGATACGCATGCAGGCAGCGTAGGTCGGGAAGAAGTTTACACCGTCACACAAACCAAGAAAGAGTGAAATTCGGGAGTGTTAAATGGAGAGGAGCAGCAAGTGAAATGGAAAACTGGCAAGTGTTGACAATATGTTAGAAAAGAAGATAGGGATATAATACGAGAGCTGACGGTAGTCGAGCCTTGTCTCAAGTCAAATATTGTTTTTTCACGAGAAGCGCATGAGCCTCGGTGGCTATGAAATCCGATTTACGCCTCGATTCATCGAATGATCTCACTTGTCACAGTTAAGATGATATAACTTTACGAAAATGGTTAAGTAGACTGCCCAGATGCACACTCAACCACTGTACACAGTTT
The DNA here is from genome assembly GCA_013781345.1 of Fusarium coicis. Taxonomy (NCBI): domain Eukaryota; kingdom Fungi; phylum Ascomycota; class Sordariomycetes; order Hypocreales; family Nectriaceae; genus Fusarium; species Fusarium coicis. The sequence goes on from JAAOAJ010000337.1 coordinate 76,680, forward strand.
GTGATTGCTATATGCGATCTTCGCAAGTTATCTGGGAAATCATTGACTAAATCAGAGTCTTTTCTGCTGTCTGGCCTATACAGCTTCTCCCTCCACGACCCGGTCTTGGTCCAAATCTGGTCCCCCAATATCACCCTAGATCACATTCCGCAATAATACCAAGCAATCTCATTGTGTGAGAACACTCTTGGTTCGGCCTCATGTTCCACACTATCAAATCATCCCTAAAGTTTTCACTCATCCATCTCAGCTCCATGAGTACCTGCCTCATATTTCTTAAACTTGGCGGGAATGTCATCATAGCTCACATCAGTCTCAACCAACTCGAGCAAGCCACGCACGATATCCTCAGGTGTAGTCTCATTCGTGTAAAACCGATGATCATCGATTCCAACAAAATCGGGGGTTGAAATCTTGTCAGGGGTAGATATATCCTGCAACTGGACACCGAGTGATCTGGCACCACGACGGGCGTGGCAATGATGGGTTTGAGCACAGTCAAACCAAAATGTTCCTTTTGAGTTGCCACTCCCAAGGCAAAGAGGCGATCCAAACCCGCCTTTTTTGACTTCACCACAATTCTTGCCCTGCTTTCCAACACAAATAGCCCCAATACCCGTGGGAGGCATGCCGCTGATGAGACTAGAAGAGAAGACGTTACCGACTCTCTCAGCACAGCAGGAGTAGGTTTGAATTCTTGTGCATTCTCGGTAATTGCCTTTGCAGGTGCCAGTGCGGAAGTTGCGAATGGTTACAGCTGATGCAGCGTCAAGAGTGGCCAGGGAGGCGAGAAGGACCTGGGTGAAATGCATGATTCAATATTGAATCTTTGGTTGGATCAAGTTATACTGAAACTAATGTGCTTGGTAGGTAGATGCTGAGCCGTGTGTGTTCTGGAGAGGAATGCTATTATGGTTACTCGGGGATGAGCCCAGCCTTTTATATCCAGCATCAAGAAAAACGAATAGGTAATCTTGTGCTCGGTCTTTATGCCGTGGGAACAAAAGATCCAGCGGCGAACAAAAAATGCTGCGTTGGCCATTGAAGTGCATTGCGAAAAATACACTTAGGGCCAACAGCATATTCTAGGATCACAAGACGAGTGTCCCCTCCGCTTCTAGTCCACCAAGGTCCTTCTGTTCCAATGAGTTCCTCCTACCATTCTCGCTCTCTCGATTTTCTCGTTGTAGCTTTTAATTTGACTTCCCGCAACGGCAACATTCAGGCATCACAGAATGAATACAACTCAGACTTTTCCTTGACGCAATAAAAGTCGGGACACATCACGCTGGATGATCACGGGAATTTTTGTATCAGAGTCTTGGACGGCATAGCCTTTCTCCCCAGGTGTAACTCGTGGTCGCCGTCTGTTTGACCTTCGTATATGCTGTTGGTTCTTACCAGCATACTTTTGTGCCGCGTTTCCGGAGTAGAACCAACAGCATAGAGCCTTGACGTCTTTTCGGCAGTTATGCACCAATGGCAGTGCAACTAACACGCACAGGCAAGGCGCTCTGGTGATTATCATCAACTGGTACCAGCAAATCACATGTAAGGAACTTTTGAGACAAATCCTATCCATTCAAAATGCACTTGGTCCGGCCGTAAGGCGGTATCATCAAAGGCTTGAACAGCCGATAAGACGCTAACTGTTAGTGCAGGAGCTTGGAAAGAAACAGCGGCAAAAAATGCCGCAAATTTAGTTAATATGTTTTGGACTCCAGACTGTGCCGCGCGGTGCACCTAAATTACGCGCTGGTAGCCAATAACAATAGCATTCATTCCTTCCATGAGAAGTATCGTAGCAATTGTGCAAGGGGTTGTGATTTCTCAAAACAGCAAAGCAATTAGAAATTCATTTTTATTGCGCCATCCTCAACTAGATAGTTGAGGTATGATGAAGAACCGGGTCTTTGACAGTCAAAACTCTTGCATTGATCGCACAACTACTTGCCATCATTCGAGTCCTCCTTGACCTCATATACCTTCAAATCATCAGGGATATCCTCGTACTTGACTTCGTCCTGATCACAGAGCGCATTTAGTCTATCTGTAACCTCTTGCGGCACTCCATAGTTGATACGAAAGCGATGCCCATCGATGCCGACAATGTTGGGCGCTACCTCTTTCAAGGGTCCATGTTCTTCCAATGCGCGCTGAGCCAGCTTCGTAGCTTCGGTACTCTCAGGCATTATTAAAATGATGGATGCGTCTGATACTTTTCTATGGAACGGTCAATGGAGAATTCTAACGACTGCTTTTCATGACTTACTGATATTGTGGCCCGACAAGAATCGTTGGCTGGGCGGAGGAGAACTAACAGTGTAAACTCTTAGATCAGATCTGCTGGGAGAGCAGGGGATATATACAGGGGACACGGCTGATTAATCATTGAGAGACCTGGCATTCGCTGCCTCACTGTCCACTCAGAAGCGTTTACGACATATCCAACCTCCAACCGACACGGGAGCCGTAGAGCAAGGCCCCAGCGTGCTGGGCACATGACACGTACGAGAGGCCATGGGCTTTAGCCCTGCCGCTTACTCTATCATGACACTGTGCTGAAGCATGGCACCCACCACTAGGTAGGCTGAAGCCCAGTCTTTCAGGCTCCTCAGAGGAAAAAACCTCGTCGCCCGTACTCATGAATGTATCGTCTCCATAGCCTGGTATATAAATCCCGGCTTGCCAATCAGGGTCTAATAGTGGTTTATATCCGGAGCGGGCGAATGCTCGGACAGGCCCCGACTAGCGACACATTTCCATTGGTTCAAAACTTGGCCTGAATATGGGGCATTATAGGAGTTTCTTGATCATTTTCCGCCAGTTCCCCCGAAAGCGAGTTTTGGACAGTGTATATAGTGCCCGATGTATGGCAGCCTAGATTTTCACCATAGAGTAATTCAGCACGTCTTCAAAGACATCTGAGCGCATGTTGCGCCCCTCGTCAGAATTATTCGCAATATGAGATATTCTAAACTCGCCCTCCTCATCCACGTCGCTTGTAGTGTTTCATCTGTTTTCGGAACAGAAACCACCATGTCAAACAGGCGAGGTATACATATATTTACGTCACCAAGCAAACAAGCACTTCACTAAATGTATATAGAGCTTGTGAAATTTAAGTTTGATACCCTGCCTCCAGGTGCTGTGCGTCCAACCGGCTGGCTCAAGGATCAACTGCAGCTATCGGCTGACGGTTTGGCTGGTCACCTCTTCGAGTTTTACCGCTATGTCTCCCGATCTACTTGGCTCGGCGGAGACTGGGAGTATAGCGAGTTGAACGAAGCATCACCGTACTGGTTCAGTTATATCGTGCCCTTGGCCTGGTCTCTCGATGATACTAAGCTGAAATCTCAAGCAAAAGCTTATCTTGATTACGTCCTCGACCACCAAGCTGAGGACGGATGGCTCGGACCAGAAACTACACGCCAGACCCGAGGTCTCTGGGCAAGATCACTTCTTTTATTTGGTCTCGTAGTAAGCTGTCAAGCTTCGCCTCCATGACATTCCGTTACTTACTGCTATTTACAGCAATACGCCGAAGCAGACCCTTCAGAAAGAGACCGGATTGTGGACAGCATGCACGAGTTTTTAAAATTGACTCACTCTATGCTAACAAGCAATTTTACAGGCCTGATTCAGGATAAAAGCCAGGGCGACAATTTCGATCCATTTGGGTTTGGTCTCTCCCGCACGCATGAGCTTCCCATCTCCTTGATGTGGCTTTATGAGAACCATCCCCGTGATGCTGGTGACCGGATACTTGAAACTATCGAGCTCATGTTTGACGGTGGTCGAAAGGGAGGCCGTGACTGGACAGAGTTTTTTGTCGAGGGGGTGTTCCCCAAAGGGGGAACTGGCACATTTAAAACCAGCGGTTTTACTCATGGTGTAAATTTGGCTCAGGGTGAGTGATTCCATTCTCGGGATAGATTCATGAGTACTCAAACTGCAAATAAGGCCTTCGATATCCAACTGTGCTCTATCGCTTGACGGGAGATGATAGCCTTATACAGCAGACTAAGATGGCAGTCGATATGACAGCAAAGTATCAAGGGTCTGTATCCAGTACGATCATTGCTGATGAGCATTTGGGCGCCCTTAGTCCCCAAAGAGGGTACGTCTCCAAATGATTGGGAACCCCCAAATTGTGAAGCTAAATACATAAATCTAGATCAGAGCTCTGTATGGCAGTCGAGTCCATGTTTTCCTACGCCTTCCTATACCGTTTTCATGGGGACAATAGCTACGCAGACAAAGCAGAACTGGCAGCCTTCAACGCATTTCCAGCCGCCATGAGCCCAGACTGTAAGGACAGAATGATCTTGTGCTCAGTATAACACACTGCTAATTCGATGCAGGGTGGTCTCACCAGTATGTCACGCAAACAAACCAAATCTTCTCAGGGAATCTGACCCAAAACCCATTTTTCAATGTTGTTTCTTACGCTAATACATACGGCTTGGAACCCAATTTTGTGAGTCGACAACTTTACGAGTGATAAACGCTCCCAAGCTCACCTCTTGTATTCAGCCCTGCTGTACAGTCAACCACCCTCAAGCGTATGCTAAGTACCTAGCTTCGTCTTATGCGAAGATCGATGAAAGCAGTGTTGCGCACATTCTCCTTGGACCTACATCTGTTGAAACTCAGATTAAAGGCAAAACAGTCAAAGGTGAGACTCTAGACTTGTGTTTACTGTGGTCTTTTAAAGGCTTACATTGTGAGAAAAGTCAAATGCGAAACGAGCTATCCTTTTGAATCCGTCCTTAAATACACGATTGAGAGTCATACGAAATTTGACTTTGCCGTCAGGATCCCCAGTTGGACCACCCCGAAGGCGAATATTGAGAAGAATGGCGACCGGAGCAAGATAGTCACTCCAGATGACTCTGGGTTGTGTCACATAGCAATTCTTCCGGGAGCCACGACTTTGAAGCTGGAACTACCTATGGAGGTTCAGATCACAATGCGCAACTCATCTGTCAGTATATACTACGGCCCAGTGCTCTATGCATTCGATATCCCTTATACGGAGACGCACCACCAACCACTGAACTGGACCGATCGCAAGCCTCTGTCAGATGAGGAGGTGCACCCCAAGTCCCACGACTACGTGTTAGAGCCGACTGAACTTTGGCAGTACGCAATTGACCCAGATAGCATCGTCGTCAAGAGGTCCAGGTCAACCGCTGAGAACCTGCCCAATCCGATCTTTGCAAAGGATGCTCCCCCTGTCTTTCTTACAGTCGATGATTGGAAGATTACCTGGCTAGCAGACAATGATACAGCAGCGTGGCCTCCAATCGACCCAGTGGTCGACAAGGATAAGAAGGAAAAGATAAAATTGGTCCCTTTTGGATCGGCCAAGTTGCATATTGCACAGTTCCCTGTGGCAAAGCCTCAATAACCAACAGGCTCTAGTCTCGGATGGGGATCAAGAACGGCTTCTCTTGATGTTAGATCGACTTGACTATGTATATGCGAATCCTCAAATTATAAATCCTGCGAGTAACTCTTTTAGCAGCCCAATGAGAAAGAGTCTGGGCTCGGTACCATTAGCCTTAGCCTCAACCAGAATCTTCTTATTCCAAACGAAATGCGGACCAAGCAACTCGCAGATCGTCGTTGGGAGACATTGTTATCGAGCCAGGTTTTCAGGCGTCATGTGAGGGTTGAAGTTCGAAGGTAACAATACCACAACCCGGTGCTATCTTACCCCTCACAAACTGAGTTGGTGAAAACATGAGTAACATTCGGCTTTACTATGCTATGATCTGCACCTATTGCATTACATTTGACCACTGGGAGTTTCGCGAATAGTCCCAAACAAGCTTCGTAGCTACATACAAAGAACGACAAAGGTTTTCAACATGTAAATGTCATAGTCAAAGAGCTGTAGCCAGTGAGGAGAGAGAGAGGAACGACCGGTCATGACCGCGGTCCAAACTTCACGCCATAGCAGCATAACGGTTTGTCAGACCTCCAATCACTTCCTTCGGCTCAATTGCAGCAGAAGCGTTTTCGTTACGGTGTTCTCCTCGGTCATGGCCTCAAAACTTCCCTTCCAAGGCCTCAATCTGCTCCAACAACCGTGAGACGGGTCCTTTCCGCACCAAAACTCCGTAGCTACCGGAAATAACAGGCCCCGCGGACGTTGACCCAATGGCCTGGGTCCGCACGCGATGTGGGGAAGATCTCACGGACTCCGCCCGAAGCTAACGGCGCCGATCGTCGGGCTCCCCGAGATGCGCATGTTTCAGCTCAATGAAGCTCAGTGGCCGTGTCAACTTAGTATCGTTCAGTTGTAATAAACATTAGCGCAGCGATATTCCTATAGAAGATATCATTTATTGCCTATTGTCTCCCCTTCATTCCTAATGCCCTTTACTCGAGAGAGAGAAAAAAAACCAAGTAACTCACTTTTTAAAGTCAAAATTTGGATCCAAGATAGAATAGAAGTAGACGACGGAACGCCTAATAGGATCGATGAGTTCGAAGCTCTGGCTCAAAGCGGCTACCTACTTCTCTAGCACCATTACCCTAACAGGACTGATGATCAACTGACAACTTTGCTGAATCAAGAGGAATACAAAAAGTCATTGTTACTACCCTAGAGCTGACCAAATTCGACGGGAACTGTCGGCCGTGTCGCGTGAGGTGCATGAACGTGATTGGGCTGGCGCTTCTTTTAACCCCCTGGCCTTATCATCTTATCACAGCTACCACGTGAAGACGAGTCAGATACTAATCAGCGCGCGTCGACAGTCTTATCATTCGTTCACGCATTCTACGAAGTGCATCTTTAATTGATACATCAATACCGATATTACGAAAATACTATGACATGCCCATAGCCATCGCACCAAGCGCGTATCAGCGACTGGAAACAACAGCGACATAGACGTCACCCAGGCCCTACCTCAACGCAACGCAAAATATCCTGTCATTCTCAATGGAGTTCTCGCAGCTGAAGATGCCCCCTTAACAGGAGAAGCAGGAGTCGACGCCATCATTGTATCGAATCACGGCAGTCGTCAACTCGGCAGCGGTGCAGCGACACTTTGAGGTTTTACCCGAAGTTTCTGACGCCGTGGAGGGCCGCATCCCCTTGTGATTCGACGGTGGATCACTAAGGGTTCGGATGTCTCTAAAGCCCTAGCTTTAGGGGCAGATCTTTGGTTATTGGGACAGTCAACGCTATGGTGTTTAGCGGTGGATGGGCAACAGGGGGTAGAGAGAATGCTGAACATCCTGAAGAAAGAGCTGTGGCCTAGAATGGTGCTGAGTGGCGCTGCGGCAATCAAAGATATCTCTAGGTCAACGTTGTGCGAACGGAAATTTGGTGCAGGCTTCGGCATTGCAAGACCGTGGAAATAGCGAACAAAAACTTTGCGCTGCGCCTCCTCGCGTGATTGCTTTATCCAAAGTCGCGACTTTGCGTTATTGTTGTGATATGAAAATAGCTGCACAAAAAAGGCGTGAAAGTTGAGAGTAACGATGCAACCAGGCTGCCAGCTGAGAGACGGATCCAGGTACTAAGTTAGTTCCAATAGTCTGATGTCCTTTTCATCCCATTGGGCTGCGAAACTGTAGGGTAAAGGGGCAGCTCAAGCCTCAACGGTCCTTGAGCTAACGGTCTAGACGGTCTAGAAATTACAGTCTGTGCAGGTGCACTAAAAAAAGCTGGCTCAACACACTTGATTGGCTCATCAAGAAACGTAAACGCCATGACGTAAATTTCAGCCAGTAACCGGGTTTCAGGTTTATTACCAGAGGTGGCCCAGACCACTGCCCTACCATCTGAACAGACCGCGATGACCGTTGCTAGCCTGTGCCTTTTGATGAGCAGCTAACTAGATACATCATCCTTGAACCCTGCAAAGAAACAAAACATGAGCCCATGCCAAGAGGAATACGGGGTATTCGGAATACAGCGTGGGCTTTAGCTCAGCCAAAGCACCATCGCAATTTAAACAAAAGCTGAAAGTTCTCAGCCTGGCGCAGTATGGTTATATTACCCTCGTAAAGACGAGTCAGTGCTTGGGCCGCTGCGAAGAGATTGCCATTTCTAGTAAAACGCCTCTTTGACATGGGAGTAGATTACAAGACCTTGTATATAACAGCGGGACGATCCTTATTCTGCCTGCAGATCCCTCACTCACTCACTCGTTCATTCTTTTTTCCACCCAGTCATTCTTTACTGTTCATCACGTTCTTTACCAATATGAAGTCGTTCGTTACCTTTGCGGGCTTGGCCTTTGCCAGCTTCGCTGCCGCTGGCCCTTGCAAGCCTCGCACCACCACAACTGCTGCTGCTGTCTCCTCCACTGAGGTCCCTTCCTCCACTGGCACTGAGACTGCTGCTGTTTCTACCAGCACGGACTACTCCGTCCCTGTTGTTTCGGAGAGCTCCACTCTCGCTACTGTGATTGTCTCCGAGACTAGCGCCACCGAGACCAGCGCTGCTGAGACAGGCACCACTACTGTCGAGACAAGTGCTGCCGGTACTACTACAGCTGAGACAAGCGCTGCTGACACCACCACCACCGCTGCCGATACCACCACTGCTGCTGAGACTACCACCGCCGAGGGAACCACCACTACTGCTGAGGCTACTACTACTGAGGCCGCTACGACCACCACTACCACTGCTGAGCCCACCGCAGACCAGTCTTGCGACAACGCCGGCCTAGAGTATGCCATCTACAAGCACACATTCTATAACACCGATCCTCCTCACTTCTCCTCCTTCGACGTTGATTTCTTCCATACCGCCACCCCTACCTACGAGGGCGAGACCACTCGCATCGGTATCGCCCCCGGCACTCACTCCGACACCGTCTTCGCCATCTACGACGGCAGCCCCGAGCAGCTCTGGCAGTACAAGGCCGTCAACCACCGCGCATACCTCTACGCCCCTGAGAGCGGTAACTACGTCGTCACCATCCCCAACTCTGATGAGATCACCCTCATCTGGTTCGGCGACAAGGCCCTCTCAGGCTGGACTCGTGCCAACGCCGATCTCGAGCAGGACTACCCCGGTGGCACCTCCAAGACTTTCACCGTTCACCTCGAGGCTGGCACTTATACCCCCTTCCGTCTCCTGTGGGCTAACGCTCAGGGTGATCTTAACTTCATCGCTGAGGTTCAGGCTCCTGATGGAACGGTCATTGTCAATGGTGATGGTAGCGATAACAAGTACTTTGTTCGCTTCGCCTGTGATCATAGCACAACTCCTTTCCCTCAGTTTGGCTATGGCGGTTAAAGTGCTGCTCCGTTCTACAAGGACATATAGCAAAGTACATAGCGCTTCAGTCATGAAGCCCAAAATATCTTCGAGTATATAGCTATTTTAATACATAACACTCAATGAAATTACCCTTCTTGACATATATAAACATGCAAGGCGCAGCACTCCACACTCTATTATAACTAACGCTTTATGACTCTAATGCTTTGTGTTACAACTCTTTAGTCTCAAGAAGCTGGACATCGGTGTTTTGGTGTATCAGAGCTCTTTAGAAGACATACTTGAACTCTAAGCTTTGATCTCCTTCTTTTCCATTGCTAGCCTTGCCCTCAGCGATCAACCTCTCCTTCTGTCGCATGCGGTACTTCAGAAGAGCATAAATAAGTCCAACGCACACAAGAGCCAGGACCTCTCCTCCAAGAGAGATTGCATTACCCATCACGTAACGAGGTGCATCCCCGATGGGATAGATCTGTGACGCAGCCATTCCGGATGCGTTTGCTAGTGAGATGAGCATAGAGATTGCGACAGAGCGCTTGTAATCCGGCTGCATATTGTTTGATACCCATCTAAACATCGTTAGTTCAACGTCCGCCACGTGGTTGAGGTGTTGGCATACGTTACTAAAACAGTGTTGAAAGAGTAGACGCCAGCGCCGACGAGGAACATGGCAAAGAAACCAGCAGCCTTGTGCCCGGTACCAACGACTATGGCATATCCGACGATGACTAATAGTGGGGAGTGGATGAGGCAGATAGCTCGACGGTTGAGGCGGTCTGAGACGTAGGTGGTGGCGGCAGTGAATATGGATGCCAGAACATAGACGGGAATGCTAAGATAGTTAGCTTGTAGAGAAGTGTAGCTGCATCAGTTATTAGTGGAATCCGAATCAAAGCGGTCAAGATACTTACTCGAGGCCCTTGAGAAGAGTTGGGAGGAATGTGCCAAAGCCAAAAAGAGCGATGGAAGCGCAGAATAGTGAGACGGAAGCAAGCCAAACGAGGGGATCTGTGAGGGCCATGACGACTTGCTTCCACGAGAAGCCCTCAGTTTCTTTGAAAGGATGGTTACGTTCCTTGATGAGAATCATGGTCGACTTCTCCTCTTCAGAGAGGAACCAAGCTGTTTGCGGAGAAGTCGGAAGACTCAGCCAGCAAACAGCTCCGATGACAAGCGAGATAGCACCCTCGATGATGAAAAGCCATCTCCAAGCCGACAACCCATGTCGCGCACCCATCGACTGAATACCATAAGCGATGAGTCCACCCAGTGCTCCAGAAAGTGCAATCGAGACATAAAGAACCGCAAC
>JAAOAJ010000338.1:0-26839 GCA_013781345.1 Fusarium coicis
GGGGCAGAGGGTGGGGGCGGAATCTGGTGGAGGGGTGTCCGCTGTGGGGAAGATCCAATGGAAGAAGCCGCCCTGTCCTGGAATCGAAGGCTTCTTCTATCCATCCATTTCGACGATTGTGTCACTGTTTCCATTCAGCCAAGACCACGTCTGAAGTCTCCTCCTCCATGGTCTCAGTCTCATCTCTACTATTGCCGCGGGTTAAGCGCCAGAAAGTTCTAGGCAGCTGTCAATCTCTTTAGCTTCAAACCATCTCAGGGGACCCTTTCTAGCCTTTCTCATGCCTCGGCTCAATCGTCTGACTAACGTTAGTCTACATAATATCACATCACGGAGATCGATGCTATCATCAGTGTGTTACCCTTGTCCTTGACCCACGCACCATAAAGAGCATGCAGCTCATTCATGACCTCATGCATTTCCATCGCCACAAGGGACAGGACAGGAGAGGACAGCTCAAAAGTTGGAAGTAACGGCGACTTCCTTACATGCATCATGTATTTCTGTTCTTGTGACCACTTCCAAGTCTCCAGGTCCATCCAGTCCATCTCATTTCCCTTGCTTCGTATCTGGCGACATTGGCCTCTCTTTTGTCATCAAATTCCATAAAGTGGAAACTGATGATGAATCGGCACTCGCTGTTTTATAACAATTACCAAGCGCGATATCCCCAGGTACTAAGATAATCGCCGAGTTCGTGCCGGTCCCGTACTTACACGGGAGAATGCCTCGCTCCTCACGGAGCAAGGAGCAAGAAGCCCAGGATCTCTATTCTAAAAGTGATAAGATTTGGGTCAACTTAAAATAGACTTGGGGGCCTTGTGGCCAGTCCATCGCATCACGTTGAATAGCAGTCATAAATTATTGTTACCCCAGCTTTAATCCAATGCAAGCTCCGATGCCAAAAGATCCGACCAGAAATATAGACCAGCTACCCTGTGATGATTATGGGGAACCTTGTAGTTTCTATGACTACCTGTTCATTTTCTTTTTATCCCCCGGTCAAAATGTTTTGGTCTTTTTAAATTATGAACATATTACTGATGAGAACGAGCATTGAATCAACGGTTCTTCGAATGCAGGTCTTTTAGGCACCAGATAACAGTAGAAAGGCAATGCATCAAAGCAGTCGGATTTCTTCACTACACTATTGGCTGGGTGTACGTGGAATATGTAGATACTTCCATTTGATGATTGCCCCAAGTCAAGATCCAATGCATACCCTAAAAGATCAAGATGCAAAATCAAATATAAGTAAACTCAATTGGCTTTTACTAGCTGAATCATACAATGTAAACGGAGGGATGTTATTCAGAAGTAGATCAAATACATTGTAGCGGTGCTGTTTTCGTTGATCTGTATAAGTGCTGGTATGAACAATCCGAATAATACCCATCAGCGAGTAAGGGCGCTGGGGCGGCAAAGTATTGACACCTCGTATCTCCATCATCCTGATTTGTACGTTTCTGCTAGGCTTATACTGACTCCTCTGGAAATCCTCGTATTTGCGTCACGAAGAGTAGCTGAATCGTCTTTGGCACCATCCCTGCGCTTGAACTTGCAAAGACAACTGATACGAACATCGCTGGAGCCTTGAAATAGGCGGCAACACGGCCGTGATTTCGTTGTATAAAGATTAACCACCGCCGACTTGGAGGAGAGTCCGCAGACGGCGAGGGTTGTATCCCCTGTCGAGTACTCCTAGTTCTTGAAGCCAACGCCCACTAAGGGCGCTCGACACCGAATCTCGGTGCACAGAACTCCAGGGGTACCTAATGAGCCCGAGACGAAGTTTTGACTGGAATTAGCCTGCTCTGCCGTGTTCTTGTAGTGCGGTGGGGGAAGATGGTGAGCTAGGCCCTGAAAACCGTACTTGCTATCAATAAATTGGAAAGGGAAACGAGGGACCCGAGCTGAGCAGATTATGTCGAAACCCTTGACTAGGCAATCCTGAGACCTAATACCGGGACACGTTAGCCCCTGAGTGTCAAGCTTAGCGTGTGGATGAGAGAGATTCTCTTACAAATAGCTATTCTAAGCGCTTTTCATGAGCATCGACTTTCTAAAGGGCGGAAGAGTCCTGGGTGCCCTTTGAGAGTCTTGTTACTCGAGCTTCGCCTGGGAAATCTGGGTACTTCCTTGGATACTCGGTATAGGTGATAGTGGTGTTACTCGTAGACGAAGGGGGGTCGAGTTTGATCTCAGGACTCGTCTGTCAGAAAAGGAACGGCCAGAGTATGCTAGCCCCGAAAAGATATGGTTAGATAGCTTATTATAAGTGAATTGTGATCTGAAGCGCTTAAGGAAAATCGTTCCGCAACCTTGAAAGGACAGGATCATGCCGAAGAGCAGATCGGGGCCATTGCTTGAGGTCTGAATGTGTATGAAATAGAATGCGAACCTGTATATTATTGCCATGTCCTCACCAGTCTCATTGCGTCCTGTAGCGTGGAAGGTTGTAGTCCTTACTAGTTTACTCAAAGGCATGATGCGTTCTTCAGGCTTCTTTCCTCAGCCTCGAAGGGTCTTTCGGTAAGTCTGGGTGTCCTCCAACGAGACTCGGAGTGCTTATTGTTGCCAATGCTTTATCCAGAAAGGGGATGGAGAAACTCCTAGGTCCTTGAGAGCCAGTTGTTCTAAGACCCCGTGATTTCAACTCGTCTTGTAAACAGCCGCCACTGAGCGAGCTACGAACAACGGCTAACGCTGTGGGTTCTAAAGAAGTAATCTGGCTTTCTCCGTTGTAAAAACCCCGGCCTTGAGATCTGCCTTTACGGAATTCGAGGTTTCAAGCCGCAAGTTGTCCGACCTGACTAGATCATGCCAACGAAGCCCTCCAAGACTTAGAGACGGCGGATAAGTCACTGGTAGATCTCAAGCGCTCAAGAACGAGTGAAGCGGCATTGGAGAGACTGAAGAGGAGGTGATGGGTGTACCGGCGGCCTCGGCGGCGACCTCTGTAGGAACCGTTGGCGACTTCAGCCTACGAGCTTTTCTGCTCAGCTTGAGTTCAGGGGGATTCGGTAGCATCTGGGCTTTCAAGTTGACGACCTAACCTAATAGTAACTGTCAGTGACTGTGTCCAGTGTTCTGTGTAAGAGATATATGCGGTGATCTGGTTTGGGTCTTCCGACTTACATCATCAACTCAACGGAGCTGAGCCCCTGAGTGATGGATATCGTGCCCATGAGGCCTTGCTGCCCGCGTTTCGAAACAATCCAAGCGCCATTTCCGATGCTCCTGAGGTGACGGGGGAGCCAGGAGCGCTGAGGGATTCCTGTCTCTGTGGCTTTATACTGAAGCGTCCTGTATGGACAAGGGACCGTTGGAGTTTGCCCTGAAAGGAGTCTTCGTTAGTATGCTGATCAAGATCCAAAAATATGAGATATCCTCAGCTGTACGAAGAAGGGAATAAAGCCTTGAGTGCTTCCACACTCAGGGCGACCTCAACCTCGAACTCAATGGCCACTCTCTGCACTTGTGTTGACACTAGACAGACTCAACAAGCTTCGCGTTACCTCCAAGATACATACCTCTGTTCACGAGTGAATCCAAACTTGCTACAAATCAGGGAAGGGCTGGTGATGGTTACAGAGGGCTTAAGTGGCGGTCTTCGCCGCCTTTCGATCGGATTGCCACCCAACCCCCTATGGAGCGACGGGCGCTTGAGTGTAGTTGAGTCTTGCTTTGTCTTCGCTGAATCTAGAGTCTGTAGCTGGTCGAGTAAGACTGATGTGTTGAACTTGACTTGAGGTGCAAGCTGTAGATGCTTCTTCTCGGTCAGCGGTCGGTAGTGCCTCAGGAGCATGATGTCGACATCAGCTCTTGGTGTCTCCTTCGAAGAGTGAGAGCAAGTGTCATATATGTAAGAAGCCGACGAGTCAATGTGAGAACGCTTCTAGGTATGTGAGAAGACTGCAGAAGGATCCTTACCGTGGTGATGTCGTGTAACGTCATGCTAGGTGGGGAGGGTTGTCCACCGCCAACTTGAGTGATCTTCAGCATGAAGACACACAGAAGCTTCAATATGATGGAGCATGCTTGAGAGGCTTGGGGATCTCGTGAAGCTTGACGGGAACGGTAGCAAATGTTGCGTTGGTGCAATGTGGCAGAGTTAACACTCGACGTTGTAGACCTGAACATGGCTGCTATGGGTCCAAGATTGATACCTTAAGAAATCAGCAGAATTATCAGACATAGGCAAGAAAATCAGCGCCACAAAGGTCCGACAGGAATACTGAAGCAAAGTACCAGCAGGTCAAAGAACTGTTGATGAGTGTTTGCTGTTTGCACCCTGTTATTGTTTTATCTTACTACTTTTCTTTGACATTTAGTAGCTTACCAGCAGCTTTTTCATTCATCAATATGCGTCACAGAAGACAATGAGATTGTAAACTGATTAGAAACACAGTTTCTTCTCAGGTACTGTTCCAGCGGAGTAAGCATATGGATATACCTATGGCATTGCAGTACTCATGAATTCTAATAGGCTTATGGCATGCAGACTACGAAAACCCTAGTGGTTTATTGCCCTGTAGACATCCTTCAGGGGATGTAGTTCTCGTGTAACAGTAGATGCTGGTCCCTATGCGAGAAGTCTCCGCACCAGCCGGCGTCAGTATCCGGCACTATGCCATGTCACTGCACCACCATGAGTGCTTCAAAAACACACTAAATAACATCAATGAAGCGTGAACATGTATTAGTGGCACTGGAGATCACATTCAGATAGTTTGCATCACCGTATCTTCATGATTCGTGCGTCCAGAGCGATCTGTCGTAGCTGTCGAAATAGAGGCTGTGTCACTGGACTTGCCCTACCCCTGGATCCCAAGCTTCACCGTGTCGTGACCGCTACCGCCGGTGTACTCACCGTGGCCTTGCTCTCTACTGTATCTCCGCTCGCTTCCCAAGCTCATAACAACTTCTCCCCCTCTTCTCCTCCAGCATCACCAACAACAAATACGGTAAGTCTCTTTCTTTCCTCAACATCAGCATATCACAACCCATATCAAGTGCCCTCTTATTGAGGAGCTCTTTCTCATCATCTTAATCATTTTCTCGTGTTCTAGCACTTGTTGTTGCCCCTTGACTTGCTGCCGCTCGCGTGGCTCTCTGTGTCTTCTTGCGAGACCATCACGAGCTTCCCCTTCTTAACCACCACACATCGCACAGCGGGCTTCAAGATCACAATACCAGTGAGCTGAAGGCTACCTCGTTATCGCCATAGTCAGCTTACGTTACGGTGCCCGTTGTTGCCGTTCGCGTGACTCTGTGTCTTCTCGCGAGAAGCCCACGATCTTCCCCTTCTCAACCCGCCACACAACACACAAACAGGCTTCATTTCAAGATAACACGGAGATGATAGCTACCTATTAATCTTCTTTGCCATACTGAGCTCTGGCGCTTGCTGTTACCCCCTCACTCGTCACCTTTCGCGTGGCCCTCAGTGTCTTCTCGCCAGGAGACCACAATCTTCCCCTTCTCAAACCACCATACAACACAATACGGACTCCAGATAACAATAACAGCGAGCTGAAGAGTATCTAGTCATCTTCATCTCAAGATTGACTTCTGGCGCTCGTTGTTACCCCTTGATTTGTGGCAGTTCGCGCGGCTCTCTGTGTCTTCCCGCGAAGAGATCACGATCTTCTCCTTCTCAACCCAACACACAACACACAACAGGCTTCAGTTCGCGATAAATACTGAGCGGAAGCTTATTTAATCTTTTCCATCGGATTCCTGCGTTCTTCCTCTCGTTGGCACCCCTTAACTTGGGGCCGCTCACTTCAACCTCCGCATCTTCTCAGAGGGGATCACAACCTGCACCTTCTCAACTCACCACCACCAAATCAACAGACTCCAGATCAAGACAACTACGAGCTAGAGAGTTTCCTCATCACAATAGTCGTCTTCTCGCGTTCTGGCGCTTCTTGTTGCAACTTCACTTGTTGCCGCTCCTTTGGTCTCCTGTGTCTTTCGCGAGAAGATCACGAGCTTCACCTCAACTCAACTCAACACACAAAACAAAACAGACTTCGAATAATAATTCATACTAACTTTGAGACTATCTAGTTATACTATCGATATCATCTCTCAAATTCAAGCAAAAACGCAGAACAACGCGCCGACAAGGTTAGTGAATTGCTGCCCCCTTATTAAACCATCCCCGCCGTTTCCTCTTCCTACACGTTGTTCTTCCTCCTTACAACATCCATTTCCCCCCTGCAACACGCATTTTCTTCCTTACAACAACAATCTCTCTCCTGAAACATCTACCTTCTTTCTTGCAACATCCTTGTATCAACTTGAAAAAGTTCCCATCATCCTGCTCTTACTTGTTCGACCTCACGTCACCGACGAGGTAAATGAACTGCTACCCCTCCTTCATCAAAACAAAAAAGCCATAACCTCCATCACTTCTTCCTATACACTTTCCTTCTTCACAGCATCCCTCCATCCACTCGAAGGGCGCATTATCGTGTTGCTACTTGTCAGGCCTCACTTCACTGGCAAGATTCATGATTCACTGTCGCCCGTGCAAGACATCAAAACCAGCACCTCCTTCTACTCTCCCCATACTTCTTTCTTCTTCCTTCAACATTACCATCTTACTCAAGTGATCTTATTGCTACTTGCCAGACCTCAACTTGCGAACGAGGTCGATGAATCACTGTTCCCACCCAGTCCCCCTTATCAAGACATCAAAACCATCTCCTCCTTCTCCGCTCCTCACACTTCTTCCTTCTTCCTTTCAACATCTTCCCTCAACTTAAAGCTAACATTGTCGCGTTGTCAGCCAACAGAACTCACTTCGCCCCTGGTGCCGTCATCACCATGTCGACACCCGAGTATCGGACGCCGCATACGGTTGCGTCTACCAACCGTACGCTTCGAAACGCTTTCTCTGCCCTAAACATGCACTACTCGGGCGATGAGGAGGAGTCGGAGAGCGATGGCTCTTCCAAATGTAAGTATCTCATTCCAGCACATCTGATTCTTCTCCTTGTTCTGCCTTGGCTGCGAGCCCATCGCGAGATGGTTTGATTTCCACCGAAAGCACGCCGGCCTCTTGAGTCTTGTCTTCTCAGTATCATCTTACATTTCATGTCTTCTGTTTTCTCCTCCATCACTTCCTTCTCCAGCGCCAAGTCGGGCTTCTTTGTTTTATCGCTGGCCTCAATCTGTCAAGAGACGATTCTCTTACATGGCTCATCTTCTGGAACTTCTCTCATCTCTTTTGTATCACATCCAAGAGGAAAAACTGGCGTTTCTATTCTTTTTTCCCCTCTCTGTCTTGCCTGTCCTTCGACATGAAGTCGGAGTCTTTGTGGTTTGATTTCTGATGAAGACACCCGTTTCTCACGCCAAACGTCTTTGAAATTCTTTCATCCCCTTCTCGTTTCTTCGAGAGAAAATTTCCTCGCGCTTCCTTGGAGTATCAACGGCTACTCTCCTGTTTAGTGGCGACTCTGGGGATAGCCCCTTTTCGTGCTTTCTGGCGAGCAAGCAGCTCAGGGGCTTTTCCCGAACAAGCTTCACTTTTCATTATTTTCGCCATTTCTGGAACAAGCAGATGTACTAACAAAGTCCAGCCTCTCCTAGCCGACCGCTCTTGAGTTCTAAAAGGTAGTTACTGGTTTGAGCACGAATTCAAGTTTAACTTTGCTGACAGAAGTCCACAGCATGCCATCTCGAAATCAGAAAGACGACATTTCCCAGCCTGAACACACTTCTTATCCCTATAGCGACCCTTATCAAGCTGGCCAAGCTAATGCTGAGCCTGCCACTCAGGTTGTGGATAACCAGGCGCAGTCGGTGCCTATAGGCAGTTTTATGCCTATGGACGAGTTCGCTCGACCCATCGCCACCCTGCCGGCTAACGTGGGAGTCGACAACAGACACCGAGAGTTTGACGCCCAGTCTATTTACCCTGGGGATGCCTGTCTGTTTGTGGCCAAGTGAGTAACTTGTTTCTTTGCCGTGCAATACATGTACTAACCTTGGGCCCAGCCTCCCTCAACACGTCGATGATCTCACCTTGAGGGTTTCTCTCACCAAGCACTTCGGAAAGTTTGGTACAGTCTTCGTTAAGGTCAAGCGTGATCGCATCAGACACATGCCTATGGCCTTTGTTCAGTACACTGTGAGTTGACCATGATAGTCGCTAGTTCTCTTTGACACACGATGAACTAACCTCTCATTAGCAAATCAAGCACGCCGATGTTGCGGTGCGTGAGGCCCGCGGAGATGTGATCCATGGCCGTGCTATTCGAGTTGAGAAGTGCGGCGGAAACCGTGCGTCCCCCGGCAAAACTTCTACGTCCAGATACTAACTTCCAATAGTCTCCTACATTATATGGCGTAAAGACACTCGCCCCGTTCTCGAAAAAGAGGCTCTTTCTATTTTTTCCCGCTATGGACCAGTTAAGAAGGTCGAAGTTCTCGACTATGATGCTCAGACCAAGCTCGCCGTTCCTCCCAGTCTTCGTATACTGTATTCTAGATTTGACCCCAAACGCAATGTCATTCAGGTAAGTTCTATCGCAGACAACTCCATTAATCGTAGAGCTAATATAGTTTAAGGACGTCGGCCCTAACACGCCATTCGTCATCATGGCTTTCGATGCCAAGATGGTTCAGAAGCGTTCTGACCGCCCGGCCGACGATCAAACCTTTATGGAGATGTACGAAAAGGACTGTCGCTCAGTGTTCTTCGGCGGACTGCCTCACTATGCTGACGAGGCAATGGTCTACCGACTGGCTGGCATCTGCGGTCATATTCGTTCTGTTGATCTACGAACTTCCCCTGACCAGGACGGTGGTCGTAAGTAACTCCCGTCCATGAACTTGGTCTCAACTAACTGTTCCAGTCCCTCACCCTTGGGCCTTCGTCGAGTACGACGAGTTTGATGTCCCTGACAGAGCCATGGAAGAATTCGTAAGTTCTTCCTTAGTCTTCCGTCGGGATCTGAGTGCGTAGCGAATGTCTGCTAACACCTGTCCCAAGAATGGCAAAGAAGTTGAAGGCTGCATCCTTCGGGTCGAACGAAAGAGAACCAAGCCCGCCCCGGAAGCTGTTGCTGTTCCTCAAGCCATCGGAACTCGTCTGCCCGACTCTGGGCCCAGCTACCCTAACACTGGATTCCGCTTTCCAGACCCTGGTTCACGCTTTCCAAACACTGGCCCCTCCCGTGTTATTAAGTCTGGTTCCTCCAGAATGCCTGGCAGTACAGATGATGCGCGTATGTACCCATCGCCCCTCCGTCCGATCAAGCGTCCCCATGGTCGCTTCAATTCTCGTATCGTCTCTGCGGCTGCTACTCCCAACCACCGCCGCATGGTTTCGAGCACAGGCCTCTCTCAGGAGGAACACGAGTTTCTAGAGCGCCACCGCCTGGAGGACTTACTTGGGCCGGAGACTGTACAGCCCAGGCCTATTCCGACCTTGGCAGCTCCAGCTGCCAGCTTGGACTCGGTCACTCCAGTCCATTCTCCCGAGAAGTACGAGTCAGGTAACGCAGTTCGGTTCGCTCCGTCGCCGAGCACCCTGCCGTCTCATGCCGGGTCATCTCCCATTCCCCTTCAGATACCAGCTCCTCCTGCAGAGTTCAGTCCGCCGAACCTCCGAGCTTTCAAGGACCGCCTCGCTGTAGATGCACAGTCGCGGGTTACGGCCTTTTCACCTGCTGCAGAGCTTGCTGCGAGACGATGTGAGGTTGCTGCTGAAGACAAGGCCAACGGCAAGGGACACCGCCGTGCTGTTTCCATGTTCATCACATCTACCTATCCGCCTCCTCTTGACCTTTCGGAGAGTGACGACAGCACTTGGCGCGAGAGTGGAAGCTCGCCAGACGAGCAGGGCACGCGGAAGAAGAAGGCCAAGAGTTGCCTTATCCGACGTCGCCATCTGTCGGAGGAGAACTTGAAGCGTAACCTCTTGTACCAGTCCAAGCTCAAGGGAACCTACGCTTCGGAGGAGATGATGCGCGGTAGAACGCTCACGCGCGAGACCGACGAGGCCCGTGAGAAGAGTGGCAAGTCACGAAAGAGTGATGCCACAGAGCGAGCCAAGGAAGGACAGGTCGTTGTTGCCTCTCAGCAAGCCCCGGAGGGTCAGCTTGTCGTTGCTGCTCAGCAGCAAGTGTTCCAGCCCGCGATGCCATACGCACATATGGTGCCGCAATACCCCCCTCCCATGCCTCCCATGGGCTATATCCCCATGCCACCTTCAGCCATGGCGCCGGTTGCTGCTCCAGGTGGCTTTACATACATGGATGTGCCTCAACATCCTCATCTGCATGTCCACGAACAGATGCAGATGTACCCAGGCACCTCTCACCTTGGGTATGCAGGCCCAGGGCCATCCCAGGTGCAGTATGCTGGCCCCCCACATCCCCCCCCCATGTATCAAGGGCAACCTCAGGTGCCATTCCAGGGACACCACCAACGCGAGTATCACGAGCCCATGACTGTGTCTCAAGATGCTCGCAACCACCCATACCAAAGCCATGGCCGACCTCAGTACCAAGGTCGCCGCCATGCTTCATACGCGCATCCTCAGCAGATGCATTACCAGGGGAATTACAGCGGTATGCCCCACTCCAACTTCACTCCCCGGGGACCAAGAGAGACCTTCCACCAGAGCCGCCAGCGACAGGAAGCAGAGCGCTACCGTCGCTATAACTCTTAGATATCCAGACGCCCTGCCACAACCTCTATATCCAGGTATATAGTATATGGCCTCTTGGTGTTCAACTTGTCTCCGACCACCAAACCTGATCCTCCAGCTTGATCTTTTTGGCGCCTTTATTCGACATTTCTCATCTTCTCTTTCGATTTCCTAGCTTGCAAGTGCTATCCACAGCTATATATCCATGCGCCTAGAAGCCTAGGCTCAGTCGCCATTTCTAAAGCTGGACCTGATGGCTCTTTAATAACTTTTTTTGGGTTCCCAAAAAGTTTTATTCGCAACCAGCCGCAGGTTTTTTAATCCCCCGCCAGACACATCACAACACCAACATGCTAGGCATGCCTTTTCCCCGAGCCACAGCACAAAGACAGACGCTAGGATTTACAAGAGACATCACTCCAATCAATCATATCGGCTTGGATGCCCTTAGACAGAACAGATCTTCGACACGGCACGGTTGCATGAGACTGGATTGCTTTCGGAACCGCGGTCAGATACGAGAGACGAGGTGTCTCTGTGGTTTTCTCGTCTATGTACGGATTTGTTTACTTCACGGTTTCCTTTCATTTCACTTCCTTTCTTCACTGTTCTTGATTTATATTGTCAACCCCCCTAGAAAAGCACAAAAAAAGAGCATAAGAGAGCAATCTCACCAATGGGACTTTGTCCCACCAAAACTCTTGTCCCCAATGCACCCAATTGTGAATGATGAATGAATGACTGAGTGGGTGAGTGATTGTGACGATATGACTGAGACCGACGAAAAGGGCCGAAAGTTGCCACGTCTAATGATATGATATGATATGATGTCCCTCAGCTTGCTCAGGTAGATTCAGCGTCGGCCGATCATCCATCGTGGGCCGTGATCATGCGGTTTGCAGTGGCCCCAAGGATGTTACAGTGACCCCCACTCTCCGTAGTAAAAGCGACAAGCATTTGATGGTCCAGATTCTCTCTATGCAGTCAGTTTGGCGATAGAACGTTACTAAATCGGGTGTAGATGGAGGTTCTATTCCTACGCTAACTACCTAATCATCCAGTCATCCCAGACCAGCCAAGCCAAGCCAAACCAAGCCAGGAGCGACTTTTTTTAATTGACTTATTTGCAATTTTTCTCGCGCTCTCTCTCTTCCTTCGTCTTCACTTATATTCAATTTTGAACTAAAGGAAGATACAACCGCTACTCATCAGCAAAGAATCGTCAACTTGAAATTCACTCATAATGGGTTTTCCCTCGAACACGGCGTCCAATGCCGTCATCTATGTCACTTATGCCCTGTTCCTGTATGTCTCCGATCTCGCTTACATTTTCGTATTGAAAGCTAATCATCAGAAAACAGACTCATGGGAACTGGCATTGCTTGGAAGATGAGAAATCAGTCAAAGGCCGATTTCCTTTCAGGAAACGGAACTCAGACGGGTTAGAAAATCCCCAGTTACGAAATGCTTGTGAGAGGCGACAAGGCAACTTTGCTCTTTTACTCACAGACATCTCAACTTCAGCCCAACCTACTAGGAACACAGACTGACCACCAGAACAGCCTTCCCTCTGGCCCTCAACTTCATCGCCTCCGGTGAGTAGAGCCAAAAGAGCTCTTGCTACGACAAACTCCGGAGCGGTGGCATACTGCAACATGTCAGCAAAGACGAAGAGGGGCTGTGAGACCTCGCACAGAGACCACAGCCTGAAACTTCTCGGTCGAGTATATACCAGTCAGAAGATGAACGAGCAGGTTCGTACATTGAAAGAAGATCTTCCTTCTCTCCCCCCCTTACCCCTCCTGAGATGCTCTCAGACTCTGTTGCTACTAACCACATCCAGCTCAGTTGAGGTCTTTCTTCACTGAGCTGGGCAACTCGAACTACCTGCTCCAGAGAGGCAATCTCGGGAGGCTGGGGGGAGAGGATGCGGCTCACTACGGGCGCTGAGTTGACGTATCGTCTGGATCCAACCTCGGAGCATGTTTGCTATGGCAGACATGTCTGTTCTTCTGGGGAGATCCTGGCGTGCGACGACGAAGCTGAGATTGTACCGTAAATACTCGATCAAGTTAATGCTTGCGTGGGAAAAGTGTTGCCGCTCCAATCTATCCCCTGCCCCCCTACAACGTTGGAATGACGACTGACTCTTGTAGCTCTCGGATCCGGCATTCTCTTCTCGTACCCTGAGTTGGCCACTATTTCCGGTGTCCAGGGCATGATCGTCTACGCTCTTGCGTCTTCGCTGCCCATGCTCATCTTTGGATACCTTGGCCCTATCATCCGACGACGATGCCCTGAGGGGTTCGTCCTCACCGAGTGGACTCGCCAGCGATATGGTGTTATCACTATGCTGTATCTGAGCTTCATGTCTCTTGTGACCTTGTTCTTGTACATGGTCGGTGAGCTGTCGGCTATCGGACAGGTTGTGAATGCCATGACTGGCCTCAAACCTCTTCCGATTATGATCGTTCAGTGCGCTGTCACAACTATCTATACCTGTGAGTTTGACTGCGTTTCGGTCAGATGACTTTGTCTAACAGTCTCAAGCTCTCGGTGGATTCAGAATCTCGTTCATCACCGACGTTGCCCAAGGTACCATGGTTATCGGTCTCGTCATTATCGCCGCCATCACCATTGGCGCAAAGACTGAGATCCAGCGACCTCTCATCGAAGAGTCTGGTCTTACCAATTCCAACCTCCTCGGCTGGCAGCTTCTGTACATCCTACCCGTTGCTGTTTTGACCAACGACTTCTTCCTCTCCTCCTTCTGGCTCCGAACCTTTGCCTCCAAGACTGACAAGGATCTTCGAATCGGTACCACCATCGCCACGATCGTCATTCTGTGCATCCTCACTCTTGTTGGTTCCACTGGTCTGATCGCCGTTTGGTCCGGAGCTCTGTCTCTCGAGGACGCAGCTGGTTCTGGATCAGTGGCCTTCTTCGTGCTCCTCGAGACCCTGCCCAGCTGGGTTGTCGGCATTGTCCTTGTTATGGTCGTCACCATGAGCACAGCTGCCTTTGACAGTCTTCAGTCTGCTATGGTATCCTCCGGTTCTAACGATCTCTTCCGCAACAAGCTCAACATCTGGTACATCCGTGCCTTTGTCGTCCTCATCATCATCCCCGTCATCGTCATTGCTCTCAAGGCCCCCTCCGTTCTTCAGATCTGGCTCATTACCGACCTCATCTCCGCCGCTACAATTCCCGTCCTGGTAATTGGTCTCGTCGACAAGTTTTACTGGTGGCGTGGCTTTGAGGTCGTCGTCGGTGGTCTTGGAGGTATCCTGACCGTCTTCATCTTCGGATGCGTCTACTATGGTAACGCTCAGGAGGCCGGTGAGCTTCTTCTTGTGCAGAAGGGTCTCTACGGCAATGACTGGAGTGCCTTTGGTGCTTTCGTTGCTGCCCCTGTTGGAAGTATCCTCTGGGGTTGTGGTGCTCTCGCCCTCCGTCTTTCCTACCAGTACATGTCTGCTAAGATTCGGGGACATCGCTTTGATGCTCTTGATCGCCCCGTGGACCCTCATCGTTCGAGCACCGAGGAGGATGTTCCCACTGAGAACCTCGTTTCTTCGACCCCTGGCAAGTTCTTTTAAAGAGGGAGGGGACACTAAGCAGATGCCTTTGGATTCTGTCTATCAAAAAAAGTTTAGAAATCGGTTAGGGGTTTGATATAAGATCGGTTTCGCGGTTGGATCCAATGGTTTAGTGAAAAGTAGTCGATAGGTTAGTCAAGAAAGATTTATACCAGTATTCAAGCCTAAACCTAATTGTTCAACTCGGTAGTTCCCATGCTGCAACTGTTTTACAGACCTGCAGAACTAGCTTGGACTTCGCATAGCATGAGAATTACTATGTCTGCCAGCTTAATCATTTATTTTGTCCTGATAAAAACAGAGCCAGGACATACTGCTCTCTCCCCTAGTGATGGCACTCAGTTTATATGTAAAGACACCAGGTATACCACAGTCACAGCCTGCTGTAGTGGCGTCCCCAGTAATCCACAATCCAGCACAAATACCACCAGCACAACATCACCATCAAATCAATTGATGTGTGTTCTCATATGCCCTTCAGTGATACTGTCTCCAATACCACATTGTGCGTCTGGATTTCAGTTATGCTCTCAAATACACCATCACACACAGCAATTGACCTCTTGAACTGAATTGGAGAAATACTTGGTAACCGTCCATTCGCCAGTCTCAATGCAAAGGTATTCTAGAATATAGTACAAAACATGCTCATCGTACAATATACACTCTCATTTTACATGTTCCCTCCTCCTCCTCCTCCTCCTCCTCCTCCTCCTCTGCCCACTAACATCATGAGCATTCCAGCGTATTTATACAATTTTTGCACCTTTTTATCTTATTTCAAAGGCCCTTCCCATCCAGCTCGCTTGGCCTGTTCCCTGGTGATCCAGTCCTGCTCCTCCTGGAACGCCTCTAGAGTTGTTGGAGAAATGGTTCCCCATATGCGCCATTGGCCAGATTGGAATGTCTTCTCGCTGATCTGTCGTGAAACCACCACGTATTCAATCTTGTCCTGCACCTTGGTGCTCCCGGGGATAAGCTCGCCCGTGGCCTTCTTGTATTTCGCTACCCTTTGTGTCGAGGCAATAGCAACAACGGCCTGCTCTGTGCTGTGCTCCTTATCGTGGGGGTTCACGTTGTGGACCTGGTGTGCCATTACACGAGGGTACGCCCATGTCGAATTGAGCTTGACCAACTCAAATGTGACACGCTCAGCGGGATTTCGACGATCGATAGCGGCGATGAGCTTCTTTCCGAACTGGCCCAGACATAGCTCGTTGATAGCAGCCTTGTCACCCGCAGCAAAAGCCCCGAGCATCTCTATGTACATGTTCTTCGCTGTGGGTGCGATCTTGCTTCGGGCGATCTTCCACTTGGGTCGTGTTGTCCAGTCGGGCATAGACTTGAGCTTCCACTGGAGGAGAGACAGGTATTCGAAACCGAATTGTCGGAGTCGGTACCATGAGTAGTTGAGCAGATTGGAGGCGCCGGAGGGGTATCGTGAGAATGGGAGAGAGACAAATGTGCCTTTGAGCTGTTAGTCTTCTCTCATGGTTCAAATTACTTGTCTACAGTCTCAATTGGCGCATTGAGAAGTCGGGGATCCTAACGATCCTCATGATAACTCACCAGGAAATAGAGGACCACCTCCGCCCTTAAAGTACTCATCGTTGGCCTTCTTCTGAATCGCCGACATCGATTGAGTATCCGTCTTCTTGGTATCCTTAGAAGCCGCCTTCTGCATCTCTCGCAGAATCTTTCCCTTGGAGGGCATGGACATGTATCGACATTGAACCCTCGCCGCTCCGAGAACGCTCTGGCGCAGAGCGGCCGGGCGTAGCGCCTTTGCCGAGAGTGACATTGGCGAACCCTTTGTTACGAATTTGCTGAACCGAGAGAATCGAGACGTAGGAATTGATTACAGGGACACCCGGTTGTTACCCGCGGCGCAGGGTCATTATCGAGCTCGAGCTGGCTTCGGCAAACTACGTCTTCTGCCGTTGAAGAATTTCTTGGATTCTGGGCTGATGGCGGATCAAATATGCCCCGCTGCCCGATGCCGGTGGGTGGTGAAAATGTGGGGGATCTCCAGGTTGAATTAGACCAATTGGCACATGCTAGACATGTGTAAATTATCAACATCCCCAGTTGCAGAACTGCAACTTTACAACGACATCACTGCTCCACGGCCTCAAACCCGACCGAAGGGTTAATTTTGGTCCTGTACCGTTGCTATTATCATATCTCATGTTATCAGACTCTCGGTGAGCCAATTGGGCTCCAGTGAACAGCTTGCGACAGCTTCAAACTCGACATCATACATAAACACCAAAATTCCTTATCATGAGGGCCACACAAGCCCTCCTCTCAAGAGGCTTCTTCGGCCGCAGTATGGATGAGCTCAGGCGGCGTACGCAAATAGGTAGGCTCCATCCAAGCTTCTTAATGTTCTGAAGCTAAATGTTGCAGCTGTGAGCTTTGAGGCTATCAAAGGCGCTACACAGCCCAAGCCTCTTTACGAGTTCAACACCCCCGATACCGTTCGCGACTGCATCGTCATGACTGACAAGACCATCGGCGGCTTCTCAGAGAGCAACTTCGACTTCCACAAATCCACCGACGCCAACAACGACCCCAAGATACCCTCTGCTTATGCCCGTTTTCATGGCAACATCTCTACTCGCCTCCCCTCCGACCGCCCCAATATTCAACGAACTGGTTTTGCTGGCTTCCGGTCTCCGGATCAAAGGCCAACCGCCTTCGGTCGCTCCATGTGGGATATTGATCCATACATCTACCTCGCCCTGCGAGTCAAGTCAGATGGCCGCAGTTACTTTGTCAACTTGCAAACAGAGAGTGTCGAACCATCAGATTTACATCAGCATCGATTATTCCCCAAACGCCCAGGCCAATGGGAAACAGTGCTCATAAAATGGAACGACTTTGTCAGGACGAATCACGGCTTTGTGGTGGAACCTCAGACTGAGATGCTTCGACAGAAGGTCTTGACTGTGGGTATTGGACTAACAGATCGTGTTGATGGTCCATTCGAGTTGTGTATCGAGAGAGCGTGGGCTACCAATGACCCCAGTGAGGTAGAAGTGGCAGAAGAACCCAAGGCTGAGACTGTGGCAGAGGGAGGCCAGCTGAGGAACAAGAAGGGCGAAAAAGTACGGTGGTAGACAAACAAGCATTATTAGTGTTACATGGGGCATACAGCATGATTGCGTGTGTATTCGTAAAGTTTCATGTTCTTGGATATAAATCCTCTCTAGGACTGGTTGAGAGACTACCCGTCTCTGTATAAATAAATGGTATAATGAACTCCCATATGTCGTTTCAAGCAATGCCAATGATTCAAATTTGCCATTGCCAATGCCTACCCGTCAAGACTGAGTGATTCAGCAGTTTTTCGCAATGACACATACGCTGCAGCGTAATCTGCAGCCAGAACCATATCCCCAGTCAGCTTCATGATCATCGCCTTCTTTGCCATCATTTGGCATTGCATGTTGATGTCCTCGACACTTGAGTAATGATCAAAAGACTTTTGCACTGCCGCGAGAGCTTTCGTCATGTATTCTGATCGTTTGGCTGACTTGGGTTCGCATATACCAGCAAGTCCCATGTTGGCGTCAGCGAGGTAGCTGTAGAGCTGGGCTGTCAGACTCTCAGTCTCACACTCGAGAGAACGGGGTATGATAGCCAACAAGAGCTGAGAGGCTGCTTCAAATTCCTTCAAAGAGACCAGAATATTCGACACGCAGCCGATTGCTTGCCAGAGGCAGGGTATCAGACGAGCTCCCCACGATATGCTCGCTGCCCGCATTGCTGTCGTGAACCCTCTCTGCGGCCGGCCACACTTATCAAGAAGAGAGGCTTTGAGGAGTAAGAGTTTGACCTTGAGTACCACATCCTTCTTCTCATTTTCTAACTGCGACATCATGCTGTCGACTTTTGCAAACGCTGCTTGAAGATCTCCACGACGAGTAAGATAGTCAATGTGGAGGGTGTCTACCAAGAACGCCATATCAGGTTCTAGATCATCCATCTTTGATTGGAGGATCTGAGATAGAAGCCGTTCAGCTCCTTCGAGATTGTTGTGATTTAAGTCTCTTTTCAGCTTGATGACACCTCGGTACTTGTGCCAGTACTGGCTGGGCTTCCAGGATCTCAGTGAGTTATCCTCCAGGCTTTCCAGTTTAGCCATTGCATCGTCGTATTTTCCCCTTGAAGCGAGTAGTAGAGCGAGTCGGCAAGTCAACCTCAGTTCATCATCAAAAATGGCATTGCGGGCGTGGCATTTCAGAAATACCTCGCAGGTTGCTGACGATAGGGTCGAGAGGCCAAGCCTATCCCAGAGAGCTGAAGTGAGTGAAAGGTGTGACCCAAACATGTTGTTCATATTCCTCTCTACGATGATGTGAGAGCTTCGCACGATCGACTCAAAAGCCGTAGCCACGCTGTCACCGTTCAATAGTCCGAGCTTTGCTTCGCTGAGGAGAACTGAGCTCCAAAGCGTGAACATGCCTGTCTCTCTGGCCTTAATACGGAGAAAGGCCAAGCTTTCTTTGCCAGTACCGAGCAGGCTATTCGATTCCAAATCCTGGACGAGATCAGGATGGGCACGGCCGAAGTGGAAGAGCCAGTTCAAGGCAAAGTTGAGGCAAGTCATGTCTCGGTTCTCTCTCGCTGTCGACACGGTTTCGAGCATGGCTGCTACAGCTTCTTTGTAACAACCGAAGTCGGCTTGCAAAACAGCCAAGTTCATCAAAGCGTATTGGTAGAACAGGCGGTCTCTGTTCTGCATGGTGTAGTCAAAGTAACGGTGCAAATAATCAAATGCGGTGGGATAGTCTCCAGCTCTCCATGCATCGAGGAATCTGCCCCACGTTAGTCGAAAGGTTCATCGATGTTGATGAGAGATAACGTACTTGAGATAGTGTGTGAGACTTGGAATGAGATAGCTGTCGTTGAGTAGATCATGAAACTGATGGCGGATTTCGAGGGGTATCCTGTTTCCAAATTCTAACTGTGTCAGCACGCAAGATCATATGAGTTTGGAAATGACTGACTCTGCATCTGCTCGATTTGGAACTCCAGGAGACTCTCGATGTCATCTGTGCTCACGGGAAGCGATCCACTTTGATCTCCCGTGAGCATATCACCGTACGCCACAGAGGCCAAGTCCATAACGTTCTTGAGGTCCCAATCTTCCTGCTCGCCCACCAAGAGAACATTGTCGAAACTCAGCCGTCCGAAGCCTGGGACCTTGCGCTTGAGATAAGGGGCTGTTGGTTGTCGATATCGGACAAATTGTTTCCATAGCTCTGTACAGTCGTGGAAGCGTAATCGCTGGTACTCAAGTCGCGATCTGCGCACAAAAGCCCCAAAGGGAGAGTTGGCAGAGAGTCTGATGCCTTCTTCCTCTTCCACTGGCTGGCCCAACTCAGCCAATCTCTTACGTTCCTCCTTGGTTTTGGCCAACAAGCCTGATAGATTGTCGAAAAAGTTGTGCAGTGCATCCAGTGAGTTAATATCCCATAGTTTGCCCAAGAACTGATCCCATAACCTCCGTCCGGGCATGCCCATGAGAAAGGGGTAGCTCCCAAGAAGCTTCTCAAACTCTTTGATGCTTATGACGAGGCTTACGGTTTTCTCTGCCGTGCTCCATCTTTCGGACTGGTCGGCGGATGATTTTGGTGAACAATGATCCATGAGATGAGAGGTGACAAAGGAGAGCACAGGAAGGATAGCATCACTTGGGACAGCTCCTTCAACATAGAGCTCTATGAGAGCGAGAAGGCCAATCTTAGCCGGGTTGAGATAGCGAGCCATTCCGAGTCGGAAGCAATCACACTTTTATAGCGTGTGATGGTAAATGATGAAGATGTGAACAGTCATAGAGTAAGAAGAGTTCAAGAGAGCGGCACCAAGACGCGCCTGTCGAATTGTTAACAGATGAGATCACTCCTGCCCAGATATGATCTAGCTACCTTAACGGTATTCTGGCCTTTCCATCTGAGTCAGCAACTCCCATTCGATGAGATTATCAATAGTTGCCTCTCGGTTGGCGCGTTTGGTTGTAGAACGTTTCGTTACTGTTGCTGTTGTTTGGCCGGGCCATCTTCGGAGTATCCGAGTCAAGGCGACTTAAAGTGGGATGACACAATCTCAATTGGTGGGCATGTATCACGGCGCCCAAAGCAAAAGAGTCGGGATACACTGGATAAAAAGGACTCTGATCATACTAACCCAACCCTGATGTGCCACTTAGTCGATACAGTGTCTTGCTGAATTCAAGTTCTTGACTGAATTCAGTAAATGTGTCCGAGATTGAATCCCAACAATTGGCTTAGATGAAGAGACCAACGGGCTTGAATGATATCAGGACAATATTTAGAACATGCTTGGAACAGAATAGAGAGTGAATTCGGTTTAGACTTTGGGATGCATGAGCTAATATGAGTGGCTCTTAAGACCAGACTCGCATGCATTCTAGATGAGAACACTAGTAACCTGATGGCATATCCGGTCTCATGTCACTTAGCATGCGTAGGAATGATGGTTCAGATTTCAACAATCAGTCAATTCGAGTCTAGGGAACATGTACAAGGTATCTCCAGAGGGAGTAGTCCATGACGGAGTAGTCCAGCAATTGTCCAACGTATGAGCTGTCAACAGATCACACTTAGGAAGCCTTGTCCTTGTTGTGGTAGTTGACCTCATCGTTCCAGCTGTGCATAGTTAGTATGATATTCACAAACGTGGTAGAGCATCATAGCTCGGAGCTCAGTGGCGTGAGAGCTGGCATCCAAGCTTCTTGAAGCTCTTTTGAAGCTCTTGCCCAGAATGATGTCACAACTTACAAGAGAGTCTGTAAAATGTCAGTAAAGTGCCACTGAACCAGAGAATCTACTGCAAACTCACCTTGTCACCGTTACCCCACTGGTAGTTCTTGGAGCGGATGTTCTGGTAAGGGTACTCGGTGCGCTCCTCCAGAGGAGGCAGGTGGCTCCAGTGCTCCCAATGCTCGTTCCAGAGCCAGTAGGCGTTGGCACCGGCGGCGATGAGGCAGGGAGCGACACCACTTCGATCTTGTTAGCCATTGCTATCCCAACGCATCATCACGACATCGTCAACTCCAACTTCCGATGGTCCGGGTTCCAAGACAGATTCGTAATTCGCTCAAGGGTTCGGATTTGGACGTACTAGAGGGAGATTTTCTTCCACAGCTCTGTCCATCGTCAGCAACCAGATCAAAGCATCCAATTGACCCAATCCTGCGTCGTCGGGTGTCGAACTCACCAGTGGTACCGGCAGCGTGCTCCTTGATGTGCTGACGCTCCTTGATGAACTCGTTCTCGGCGGTGCTGGCAAATCGGCGCTGGAGGGGAGCGCGGAGCTGCGCAGTGGCGCGCGTGGCAGCGCGGGTGAATCGTACAGCGGACATTGTAGACGACGTTGTTGTTGTTCGCTTTGACGGTTGGTGAGTCTAAGGCAAGTGTGTGATCGATCAGGTCATTCTTCGGTTAGAACCGCCAATGAAAGTTGCCTCAATTGTAAGGTACCAATTTCCCCCGGCCGCCGTTGACAGAGCGCACGTGATTTCGTGCTGGGGGCGCGACGTCGAAGGCTCAACACCACGCGGTGGGGCTCTCTCGTCATTGTAGGGATCGCGGCCTCCAGCTCTTGAGTGTCTTGTTGTTAAACGGCAATTACTTGATCAAAACGATTCACGCCCGTCTCATCTTAAGTTTCGGGCTTATATACGACAGTATCCCCGATATATCTCTCTATAGCTGCCAATTCGTCCGTCTCCCAAACTCATCGCGAAGTTCCTTCACCCTTCAGCTCATGGTCTCCACATCGTCAGTACCGCGGGATGAGACGTGAGGCGTTGATGAGAGTTGCTTCTTGTACTCTATGAGACTTTTCAACACCAGGTTCGATAACTCATAAGTTGCAACCATGGCGTTTCGGATAACCACCTGGAACGGTGAGTTTCGCCGCCCCTCTCTTGGCTTTCCCACTAACACCATCTGCAGTCAATGGCATCCGGTTCGTGATTCACAGCGAAGAACCCTAAACTCATCCTAATGACCCATCGCCACAGAAATCCTTTCGGTTATCAGCCTTGGAGAGAAAAGAGAACCTTTCAAGTACGCTCTCTCATCTAACAACCTGCACCTAACCTCCTCAACTCACCACCACGCAGGCTATGTTTGAGATTCTTGAAGCAGACATTGTTGTCATGCAAGAGACCAAAATCCAGCGAAAGGATCTTCAAGATGACATGGTTCTCGTTCCCGGTTGGGATGTCTTCTTCAGCTTACCGAAGCACAAGAAAGGTACGGCACTCACCCTCATTTATTCGCCGCAACGCCTGACAATCTTCAGGATACTCCGGCGTCGCTATCTACACGCGCAATTCGAAATGTGCGCCCATACGAGCAGAAGAGGGCGTCACCGGCATCTTGACAGCTCCAAAGTCTACAACCAGGTACCGCGACCTCCCTGAAGACCAGCAGATTGGTGGCTATCCCCGGCCCGATCAACTTGACGGCATCATCGACGAGGCGTCTCTTGACTCTGAAGGTCGCTGTGTCATTCTCGAGTTTCCAGGTTTTGTGCTCTTTGGAGTTTACAGCCCTGCAACCCGAGATGAGAGTCGTGATGACTTTCGCACTGGTTTCTTCCAAGCACTGGAAGTGAGAATACGGAACTTGGTCGCCGCTGGCAAGCAAGTCATCCTTACCGGTGATTTGAACGTCGTACGCTCCGAGCTGGACTCAACCAATGTTTCAGAGACACTACGCAAGGAAGGGATAGAAGTCAGCGACTGGATGAATGCACCTGTGCGGCGCATCTTCAACCAACTCATATTTGAGGGAAGTGTGCTAGGCGAAAGAGATGAAGGCCGTGAAAAGCCTGTTCTCTGGGACCTCTGTCGTTGCTTTCACCCGGAGCGAGTGGGAATGAACACATGTTGGGATACCAAGCGGAACACACGACCTGCAAACAACGGCAGTCGGATTGACTACGTCTTGTGCAGCGATGGCATCAAGAGCTGGTTCAACTACTCCAACATTCAGGAGGGCTTGATGGGATCTGACCATTGCCCAGTCTTTGCGACTTTGTCTGACAAGGTGACGGTGGGCGACAAAGAGTGTGCGTTGCTCGAGATGATGAACCCCCCGAGTATGTTCAAAGGGGACGAGCGTCTTCGAGACTGGACCCCAAAGGATCATCTTCCTTTGTCTGCGAAGCTGATACCAGAATTTGACCGCCGGCAGAGCATCCGCGATATGTTCACAAAGAAAGCCGCCCCTCCACGAGAGTCGACGAGGACAGACACACCTGCAGAACCCCTGAAGAACGGAAATAGTAGCGCCTCAGGATCACTCGACAAAGCAGAGGAAGCTCCAGGGTCTTCGACCGACGCCTCCTCCACGCCGAGGCTGGGCGAGACCACCAACCCAACCAAGCTTTCAGCATCCCAGCCTAGCTCCAAAAGACCTGGAACCGCCGCCGACACGACAAGTCGACCATTCAAGAAGACCAAGTCTTTTACAGGCGCCAACGACACGAAGAGCAAGGTGGTGCAGGGCCAACGAACATTACAGGGATTCTTCAAGCCAAAAGCTCCCGCGGCTCAAGAAGGCAAAGCAGAGCTAGAAGCGGCAAGTTCGATGCCATCTACAACAAAGAAACCTGCAGGATCAGGGAAAGCGCCAGTAAGCGCGCAGAGACTATCGAATACCCCGCAGGCTACAGTTGCAGAAAAGTCGTCACCAACAGTCCCTCTACGCGGCAGGGACCCCGAACCCTCGGACAGGGTGTTTGACCCGATCGAGGCGAAGGAGTCGTGGTCCAAGCTGCTGGGCAAGAGGGTTGCACCAAGATGTGAACACGACGAACCCTGCATCAGCTTCACCACCAAGAAGCCCGGAGTCAACTGTGGTACGTTATACGGCGGCAGCTGATCCAAAGTGCATGCGGTGGCGTTGCCGTTACACAACGCCGCGGCTGCAACGTCGCTTGCCAATGCAAAGTCAAACTCAGAAGCTAATTTTGATGACACTACAGGTCGAATGTTTTACATCTGTCCGCGACCGCTAGGACCATCGGGGGAGAAGGAGAGAAACTCGGAGTGGCGCTGCAGTACATTCATATGGAGCAGTGATTGGACTGGCTCATGATCGGAGTCCAGGGAGCTGGGAAGTGCAGGAGTCTGTCTGGGAATTTTTTACATACACCACGTTGAGAGTTGTACAGCAGGGAACTTATCTGTGTTACGATCAATAGTACCAAGTTGCCATATCACTGACAGCATCGTAATCACGATAGACTTAAGTCTTTTGTCTCTCTTGTATTTTCTTTCCACCATCGAACAACGCGATACGTTGTCAATGTGCTAGCTACCTATCCATTACGCTTCCTGTCTTCAGAGAAGAGATATGTCCTCAGCCTAGTGCGATAAGAAACAAAGCGAGTGGGTTGCGCCGCTTGCAATCCACGGGTATCGTCAAATCCACAAATATATCGCTTCCTTCATCAGTGTCCCGAAACCCAGGCAACCAAGATTGGGCAAACGACAAGCAGTTCTTCCAGTCTCCCTATAAAAAACTGAATTAGTGACTGCTGTTGAGCTCTATGTTCTTCGACTTACGTTTGTCGTCTGAGAATTATGCTCAAATCACAAAGGTGGCTTGTGCTTATCGAAATAAAGAAGTTCCCATATGAGCCTCTTAGGCGGTCATCTGCTGTGTAACAGCAGTAGTCGCTGTACTGCTGTCAGACGAGGCATTGTTGCGACGGCGTCGCTCAGAAGGACGACGAGGGCGGTACTGGTAGTCGGGGTACTGTCGGCGATGTTCGGCCTTTTTCTGATCCGCGATCTGCTTGTAGAGTGCGCGAACCTCACGGGTCTCTGAGTTCCAGAGGCGGCCGAGGACCTGGGCTAAAACGATGTCAGTGATGTCTTGTAAATGGGTATGAACTACTTACAGATTTCATTGTTGGTGATGTCGGGGCGTTGAGCCTTGATCGAATGGTGACGTTCCTTACGGTAAAGGATGTAGGCATTGGGAGGTCGTGGGATCTTGGCAGGGAAAGCAGGTTTCTCAGGACGGTGAATGAAAATGACTTCAGGAGCACCGGGGATGTTGACCAGCATTCCACCCTTAGCAAAGAAGTCACGAGGAGCTCCGAGGTAGTAGCAGTTGTTCTGAGTGTCGCGAGCATAGAGAACTGGCATGCCAAGGTGGATCCTTTTTGAGAGTCGTCAGTAAATTCAGGTGAGCAGTTCTGCTACAAATAAACTTACATGTAGAGGTTGGCAAACCCGGCTTTGGCACCGATATCCAACTCGTTGTAGAGAGAAGGGAGGATCTTGAGGAGCTTGCTCGACTTGCTGTCTGTATGAATGCACTGGTAGATCCTGTCGATATGCTCCAGTGTCCATTTGCTGGTGAAGACGATGGGGCTGGAAGCGCCCGGTGGCATCAAGACGAAGTTGGCCATGATCGTGGTTGCTGAGATTCAAGCTGATCTTATTGGCGTTAAAAGAGATGAGAGAAATCTTCTTAGAGCGGCTTCAGGAACTTGAAGTGCAATTCAGAATGTTTGGTGTTGTGAGGAGGAGAGAAAAGAAAAGAAGAGAAGCAACCATGCCGCGCATTTGTAGTAGTGCTCTGCAAACGCCGCTTCGCAACACAAGTCTGAACGTCTTATTGTTTCTCTATTGACGCAAGAGAGTGGGGCATTCCAGAGGTTGGTGGGGCTCCATGTACGTATCTTTTTTAGATTCCTTGAGGGACACCTGCCACGCACTGTTCTTTGTCTGCATCACTGGGCGTGTGCGATTCTGGTGCGCACTGGAGTCCGATATTGCGCGAAGCCACAAGGGGCCCGGCTATAGGCTAGTGATACTTGGCATGCCAGGGGACGGGGGATCTGGGCTACTCTCCTAAGCCCAGTGTGCTTTAAATGTAGGATGAGGAGGTTTCATTGAAATGATGAGTTGATTTCTTTAGCTGGCTATTGAAATGTCTACCGTCGCTTTCTCAGAGATGAGAGAAGATACTTATACTCTTGTGGTTCATCAGTCACATATGATCGATGTCTTGTTTCAAGAGTTCTATCCCAGACTTTTTCTAGCTTGAATTCATTCCTCAACATATACTCAGGTGCGACTGTAATTTATCAGATCAGGTGCTAAGAACTACTTTAATATTTCTATGGCATGCATCCTTAAGTCTATGTCCGGATTAACGACAGTCCTAAAATCAACTTGAGTAAATAATGACAGCTTGTAGATTCCAATCCTGCTTCACCAGTGCTTACTCTGGTGTCTAATAAACGATATAGTATAATCTAGAATTCAAGGTTCTGATCAAAAATGCAACTCTCTTTGAAATATAAAATATAACCTTTGAGGCCATGGTGAGTTTTTGTTTGAAACTTGAACTTGCTGTTACACTCTGCTTAACAGAAACAGTAACCTCACTCCAAGATGTGGTATACTTGATATATTAAATCCTTTGTTTTTCAACTCTAATTATAGAAATCTAATATACATATTTTACAATAGATAAATTAGTAAATTAAATTAATTCTTAAGTAC
>JAAOAJ010000339.1:0-24379 GCA_013781345.1 Fusarium coicis
TCCCCAAAGTGTCCACCTCAGCAATTCGGGGCCCGCCCACAACTTTCTTGTGACAGCGTCGCCCGGCGATACTTGTCTCCTTTCCCCCTCCCCCATTCTCCCGCCTCCGTCTCTTTCCCTCTCCCATTCCATTCCAAACTACTTCTCTTCAACTCTTCTGAACCCCGACCTCCGTCTCCTTCTCCATTCAACGTCTCTTTTCCTGTAAGCTTGCTCTTCCACCTACTGATTACTACATCTTCCGTCTCTCTTCTTTAATAGCTCTTCGTCTTTTCTTCTTTGATTCTTGGCCGCTAATCCCGTTTCTGGACAGCTTTCTCATACACACACCGTAATCCACAGCCATGGAGGGTACGTCGCATCATACCGCGTCGCTGCATTATCGGATCCAAACAATCCGTTTTGAGTATCGCAAAGATCATCTCCAAACTCATGCTGACTTGCATTTCGCTTTATAGAAGAAGTTGCTGCTCTCGTCATCGACAATGGGTAAGCTCCCCCGCCTGTCTCACCGACCTCTGGACTATCTCTCCCCGCCTCTCTGCTCCTGGACCAGATCTGCCACCGCATCGTCCGATGCCCCGACACCGGCTTCGACATTGATGCTTGGGGGTGTTTGGCCTTTGAATTGGTGCAGAGCGATCTCAGCATGTTCATGATAGCTAACTCGATATCAGTTCGGGTATGTGCAAGGCCGGTTTCGCCGGTGATGATGCTCCCCGAGCTGTTTTCCGTGAGTACCCCACTTTCCAGCCTCTGCGCCCAAAGAATTGATATCGCATGTCCTGGGCGCAAGTTAATCAAAAACTCAATTCTGACATGATAACCAGCTTCCATTGTCGGTCGCCCCCGTCATCATGGGTAAGTTGTAGCTACAGCGGCAATTCTGCCGCTCCCTTGGTGGCTGGCCACTGACAAGTTCTCAGTATCATGATTGGTATGGGTCAGAAGGACTCGTATGTTGGTGATGAGGCTCAGTCCAAGCGTGGTATCCTCACCCTGCGATACCCCATTGAGCACGGTGTTGTCACCAACTGGGACGACATGGAGAAGATTTGGCACCACACCTTCTACAACGAGCTGCGTGTCGCCCCCGAGGAGCACCCCGTCCTGCTCACCGAGGCTCCCATCAACCCCAAGTCCAACCGTGAGAAGATGACCCAGATTGTCTTCGAGACATTTAACGCCCCAGCTTTCTACGTCTCTATCCAGGCCGTTCTGTCTCTGTACGCCTCCGGTCGTACCACTGGTATCGTTCTGGACTCTGGTGATGGTGTCACTCACGTTGTCCCCATTTACGAGGGTTTCGCCCTTCCCCACGCCATTGCCCGTGTCGACATGGCTGGTCGTGATCTTACCGACTACCTCATGAAGATTCTTGCTGAGCGCGGTTACACTTTCTCCACCACCGCCGAGCGAGAAATCGTCCGTGACATCAAGGAGAAGCTTTGCTACGTCGCCCTCGACTTCGAGCAGGAGATCCAGACTGCCGCCCAGAGCTCCAGCCTGGAGAAGTCCTACGAGCTTCCCGATGGTCAGGTCATTACTATTGGTAACGAGCGATTCCGTGCTCCTGAGGCTCTCTTCCAGCCTTCTGTCCTTGGTCTTGAGAGCGGTGGTATCCACGTCACCACCTTCAACTCCATTATGAAGTGTGATGTCGATGTCCGAAAGGATCTCTACGGCAACATTGTCATGGTAAGTTTCGTGAGAATGAGCTGTATGAATTTTTCTAACCTTGATTCAGTCTGGTGGTACCACCATGTACCCTGGTCTCTCCGACCGTATGCAGAAGGAGATCACTGCCCTTGCTCCTTCTTCCATGAAGGTCAAGATCATTGCTCCTCCCGAGCGAAAGTACTCCGTCTGGATCGGTGGTTCCATTCTTGCTTCCCTGTCCACCTTCCAGCAAATGTGGATCTCCAAGCAGGAGTACGACGAGAGCGGTCCCTCAATCGTTCACCGCAAGTGCTTCTAAGGTATTTCAAGCTCCCGGTGACCAGGTAGGCTTCTCGCTAACTCGCTAAGCTACCCGACCGACAAACCAAATCCTCCCACTCGCGCAACGACGACAAGATCATGGAGGTGGCGACAGATGTTAAGCTTTGGGTGGTTGGCAAACGTCAAAGTCGACTCTCATATTTACGAAAAGTTTTTGACATGGTCAGAAGGGTGGGCGTTGCGCTTACGAAGAGATGTGATAGCCCCTTTGTTGTAGTTACGCGTGTAATGCGTGCCTAGGGGTAGAAGCCGAGGTTGACATACAAATACTTTTTTACTTTCCGCTTAGAATTTTTTGAAATGAAACGAGGTGATGACATGATGTCTGGTCCCTTGCGTACATTAAGTATATCCACATACATGATATCGTAATTGATTCCTCACCATTGCTTCCGTAGAGTATTGATCACGGCGCATTACTTGTGGCGTCCAGGGGCTGAGAAGCCTGGCAATTGTTTGCGTCGTCCATGGTTGGGTCATATGCCTTTGCTGAAGCAGGAGCTGTGTCTGACTGCGCCCCAACTTCAGCAACCGTGGCGGTCTTCTCTTCCTCAAGTTTCTTGTACTTCCTACGACTCTTTTTCGTAGCGCTCGCAGCCTTCTTTTGCTTTACCTTGCCGACAATAGCCGATCGACTCTGATCTCCATTACGAAGCTCATCAACACGTTGCGCGAGTAATTCACGGGCGTGCTTCCGGTTCTGGTCCCTCGAACGGGTTGCCTGAGACTTGACGACGATGCCAGTGGGTATGTGCTTCAGCTGAACTGCGGAATTGGTTTTATTCTAGTGTAACAACTACGTAAGTTGAAAGAACTTCAGAGGACTGAGCAATAGCTGGGGTGCTAGAAAAGGGACATGCGTACAATCTTTTGTCCACCAGGACCGCTGCCTTTTACATAGGACTCTTCGATCTCAGACTCAGGTGGGGGCTTCGGTCGAGGAGGGAGAGCTTTCACCAGGGAGCTAGATGTATTGTGAAAGGTCCGTGTTGGAAGCGGTGTGGGAATGCTGCAGCGGATTGTTCGGGGGAGTTTGAACGGCGTCATCACGATGCCATTGAATGCAGACATTCAACTAGAAATATCAGATGCTTTGTGCCAAGGCCGTGAATTAGAGTCGTAATTCAGGTTATATAAGATGAAGATTAAGCACTGTGGACAAGGCTGATTTGGGCTTGCCGTTCCACGAGGACGCCACAGTTACAGCCACAAGCCACGAGCCAGATGGTGATCCAGTAAATTAGAGACCCGCACCCCCTGTAAGTTTCAATACATTGAAGCCTTAGCACTTCCCTGTGGTGCCTCCGGTACCCAATTTTCGGGAGCGTCGGTACGATAAAGGCACAAGGAGCCCAGATAAAGGAGGGCCGGCCTTTCCCTGATCCTTATCCTTATCCTGATCCTGATCCTCAATTATCCATTGCCTCAACCTTTTCCCCTGAACCTACCACTTCAAGTCATTCGTTTCAGCACACGGCAATTCTACGACGACGGCTACCGATATCTGCGCCTCAACCCCATATTTTGATCCTTTATTTCGACACAATGGCCGTTCTTGGATCGTTTCGCAAGTGGTTGAGCCTCAAGCAATACCAGCTGGAGGTCACTTTCAGTGTGTACATGTTCACGCCCTGGGAGAAGTTCTTTTTCAGTATGTTATCCGCAATCCCATACATTTTAGGTTGTCGTCTTTAGAAGACTAATTCACCGCCCTAGGCTCCATTGTTTTTCTGCTCTTCAGCTTGACCTTCATCGCCGCCTGTCTTTACCTCCCCCATCACATCTCTTTCCTCGTCGGTCGCGCCTGGTACTATATCAACGGAGAGCACATTGACGTTGCCGAAGTGGTGCAGGAAGCTGTTAAAGATATGTCTGCGAGCGCGCTATCCGGGACAACTACAAGCGTCGTAGATGTTACCAAGGAGACTCTCGAGACGGTTGTGAGAGAACTATAAAATCCAGCACTGGATCGCTCATGCGAAAATTCTGGAAATGCGTACATGCTGGACATTGGCACAGAAATGGCCTAGTAACGAAGAGGCTCTGCATAAATGAGTCGTAAGAGCCGGCCTTGAAACAAAGGTCCGTGAGAGATGGCTCGAGTTTCATCTGGTATACGATATAATGGATATGGATTTACAAAACTTTGGCCAATAGATGGCTGTAATGATAATACACTCTTACTCAGGAATCCCTATGCTATGTTAATCCCACTGTTCAATTTGTGCACAGATAA
Organism: Fusarium coicis; assembly: GCA_013781345.1. Taxonomy (NCBI): domain Eukaryota; kingdom Fungi; phylum Ascomycota; class Sordariomycetes; order Hypocreales; family Nectriaceae; genus Fusarium; species Fusarium coicis. The sequence continues at coordinate 4,238 of JAAOAJ010000339.1, forward strand.
GCAAACTGCTGGTCTCGAGGCGAAGGAAATTTCTGGTAACGTGGTGATCACAACTTTTGGTTCTATTGGTCTGCGTTCACCTGAAGATACGCCTGGCTGAAGGCATACACTCTAAGTGAACTATCCTCTCCTGCAACTGCCAACTCAAATGGCCTCTCGGCCCCCCCTCGTACGATAGGACGCCATGCAAGCTGGTGAACAGCCTTGGGTAAACAGTAACTAGGTGCAACGTTAGCAGTTGGTTCTTTTGCATCGCTGGTTTATGAGCACTTACTCCTCATATGCGGGCTTCTCAGTAACATCAGTACCATCCTCCTTGATCAAGCAAAGGCTGAGTCGGCCAAGTTCTGTGCCAACTGCCAAGACAAATCTACCATCAATAACCTGAGGGACAAAATCGACGGATGTTACAGGGGATGCAGTCGGGATGGAGGCTGTCTGAGAGAACTGAAGCTTTCCATCTTCGTTAGGCTTGGCGGCCCAGATGCGAACTTGCTTGTCCCGGCCAGCAGTTGCGAATACTGGCGCCGTAGATGACGCAGGCGCCCACGCTGCGTCAAGTACCATACGTGTGTGACCCTTGGGGTTGATCTGCAGGAGCTTGTACGCAGCCTCATCCTCAGGCGCGCGCTCAAAGACAGCCCATTGGCGATCGCGCCCTACACTCAGGAGGAACTGGTCGTCAGAAGAAAATCGAAGGCGGGTGGCTGTCAGAGAGTGTGCCGTCAGAGGCGGCCTGAGCTCCGTCCAACGATTTGTTTCGAATAGACGAATTACGGCGTGGTTAGTCGAGCTGGCTTTGCATGCACTGGCGACGAGAGTGCCATCGTGGCTAGCTGCGAGACAAGAAATCTCGTAACCATGTCCATACAGCTTCTCGGTTTCCGGCCACAAGGTATGTCTTGAGAGTGTCTCCTCGAAAGGAGGATGATCGATCTCCAAGTGCGACTTTTTGACTATCGAGGCTGGATCCATGGCCTCACGATCCCGGTCATCAATGGGTTGAATTTCTTGGTCGTCTTCCACGGCATCAATTGCCTTGTTAGACAGCCCCAGGACGGGCATGTTGGCGGCATCGGGCATGTTCTGAACGTCCATCCCACCGCCGATGCCTGCAAGGCGGTTGAGCATCGAGGCAACAGCTTTGGGTTCGCTAAAGACACGCATGAGCTTCTCATCGGCCCCTGAGACGAACTGAGAAGCTCCCACAGAGTCAATACAGTTGAGATCATAGCCGTGAATCTGAGGCCGGGACATTTCATGCCATGTCTCATTTCCTAGTCTATCCAAGCGTGTATGCAGTCGTGTGGTCTGGTCAGAGCTTGTTGACAAGAGATACTCACCATTCTTGGCCCACGTTATACCTGTAACAGCTCTGGTATGCCCCGAGATAGCCACACATGGCTTCCAAAAGTCTTCCGCGGTGACATATTCCCATCGTCTCCAGCTGCCAGTACGGCCGAGGCAGGCTACTGATTTACCATCAGGAGACCACAAGCCAGTCCAAAATCCGCCAGTGCTTCCAGTTGCTGTTGTTGCACCTTTCTCCCTGCTAATCTCACCAAGTCTCGCCATGCTGACCCAGATTCCAGAGCTAGAGTCAGCTTCCCAGATGGCGAGCGAGTTATCGGCTGATGTCGAGAGCAACTGTAGCTTGTCGTCGTCCTGTCGTTGCCAGCGTGCACTGTATATCCAGTCCTCGTGGCCCAAAAGAAGTGCTTCGAAAGTAACAGAGAAGTCCTTACCGGCGGACTTCAGACGATGTGCTTTGTTGGAGGGTGACTTTCCGGGAAGGTATGCGTCGCTGGAAGGGTCTGAACCACTGGCAGCAGCAGCGGGCAGCTCTCTCCCCTGATGGAATCTCCAGATACGGACGTATTTATCCTGGCTCGCTGAGGCGAGTAATAGATCACTGCCTGGGGCACATGTCTCTTTGGCGAAGCTCAAGCTCCGTATCCAACCCTCATGCCCTGTCAAAGTGGCTTGCACATTGAACTGAGCATTTTCTGACTTAGTCTCAGCTGTGAAAATCTGCACTATGTCTCTTGTGCCAGCGGATGCTAGCACCAAAACATCGTCTTCATCTCCAGCGTAGCTGAGTGATAGGCACATGGGGAAGTATTTGGGTGTCGTCTTGACGCTTTGGCGTAGAGTCAGCTGATCATTCTCGAAGTTCCATATCTTTATGGAGGCGTCTGCGCTTCCGGTTGCGATAACCCATTTCTGTGCTCCCTTGATCCTCAAGGCAGCGATACAGTTGATAGCAGCAGTGTGCTCCGTTGAGGTGTGGATGGGCTTGAATTCATCACTGTTGCGAGGTGCTTTCCAGATGATCACGGTCTTGCCGTCTGAGCCAGAAACGAGAAATGAGTTTTCGTCCTGGTCTCCTTCGGGGAGAAACGTTAAGGCCTTGACAGTGCTCTTATGCCCATTGAGTAGCTTTGTGACTCCCTTGGGAGATTCCGACTTCACATATGTTAGTATCAAAACACCTGGATAATTATACAGGAAGAAGCGCAAAACAGGGTGTATTGACATTAAAGCAGTAAGGTGACTCAAATACTAACCAAAGGTCGCCATAACGCAATGTTAATATCGGCACCAAAAGCCAAAATCCCACATTGACTCCAGTCCGCAACAGCCGTCTGTCGGTTGGCACCCGAGGCGAGGTATTCGATGGAGACGGGTCCTGAGCCCATTTTGTCCCTATCTTGCCTTTGTCCGTCTCTGTCGTGAAGTCGTTATTTTTAGAGGTTGTAAAGATGAGTCTGAAAAGTGTGTGCTTCTTGACTTCTGATTGGCTCTAGAGACGTCCTGCTGAGATTTTTTTTGGATCGGCTTGCTTATGTCATCCGATTTACGCTTGCAAGTGGCTTCAAACACCAACACTACTAAGAAAAGCAATTAATGTCAGCTGCTTCTGCCAAAGGTCACGGGTTTATGGTTACAGAGACACCAGTGAAAACATTCTCAGTCGCTATACAAACCTCTTTGTTTATTCACTCATCTTCTTCGCGCTGCCAAACAAAAAACCTGGCGTTTCCATGGTCAGAGGGTAATAATCAGCCTCTTACACCACATCTCTTTGATACCTTAGACATAGTTTCACTACTGCCAACCACTGCCTCGGGATCACCTTTCATCCACTACTGCAAAAGCAAAGCCACGATCAGTTGACGGCAGTAGCATCAGTGCCACGCTCCCAGATCGTCACTTGACTTCAACTTGCACACCTCTGTCACAATGGCTGAATCGGCATCGGCCCCCAAGCTCAGCATCGACGTCGAGTTCTCGTAAGTCGCTTCTCTAAGATTCGTGTATCTATTATATGATCTATCAGCTCCCTCTTGCGCGGTTTGGACCTAGAATCAGACTCAGACTCGAGTCCACCCCCTTCTGCGCTATCAAATTTTCTCCTGGCGGGAGTGTCCACCTGAACCACGCTTGTGCCTGGATCCTCGCTTCCAGCGAGTCTCTTCTCTGCACTCTCTTCGATATCTTTGCTTTTTCTTGGTCATCCTGTTTACTGAGCTAACATTGTGGCACTGCAGTGGCGGCCTGGAGATGCTCTTCTCCAACAAGAGGCAGCATGCTCTGACCATTCCCGCGGCAGACCAGGACGGGAAACCCGTTGACATTGCGTATCTGATCGATCATCTATGTCAGAATGTCATGGATGATTCTCGCAAAGATCTTTTTGTTCTAGACAACCACCTGTACGTATTGGCCACTGATTTCTCTCTACCTCCGGTTATGTCTTCGTATCGCTATACACACTCCCCTTGACCATGGCCACGGCCGTGTTGGTTTGAACAACACTCCAATTCATCTCCTACCTCATCTGCGTGTCTTTGTTGCTAATAGGGGTGGCAATCAGTCGACCGGGTATCCTGGTTCTGATCAATGATGCAGACTGGGAGCTCGAAGGTGAGGAGGCCTATGAGATCCAGAGCGGCGACAACATCTTGTTTGTCTCAACGCTGCATGGAGGTTAGATTGATGCACTCTTCGTCCGCTTTAGGCCTCAAAACATCACCGCAAGTCGGTCAGTGGAGCACCAGTACGGCTTTTATTGAAGAATTTCTACATGCATGCACATATACATACAAATCTACGCATTCCCACGTATGCGTACAGAAAACACGACTCCCTTGCATATCGAATTGTTGAGAAACAGGCAAGGACATGGACATGGTATGCATCGAGTGCATGCGCAGCCAAGTCCACAACAGGCCAGTCTCGGGCTGACTTCAGGTTTCGACACAGCGGGACTGATACGCGAATGTTAGGTACTTGCTCCTTTGGGTCTCACTGTCTTGCCTTTGTTGTCTCCCGCCTCGTCTTGCCTTTGTATCTTGCCACTCCGTTGAAACAACCGTCTTATGTGGACAATGTATGGATCACACTCGTCGCTTGCGCGTGTATCTGCGCCTGCACTCCCCGTCTCAGCCAGCCAGCCCTGCAACGGCCTCTAGAACCAACGTCTCCAGTCTCTCGTCTAGGTGCATCGATCTTAGTCCCAGCAGAAACTCATCCTGCATCTAAAAGCACATACACACTACAAGGAACGTGCATTGTGTGCACAAGCAGCATCAACGGCTTTGTGGAGGCGAAAAAGGAAATCCCACTTTGAGTTGCATGCCTTGCATCTGCAGCCCTCGGGATCAGGAAAGCCTCATTTCTTCGAAACTTGGAAGGAAAATGGAATGGCGGACAATGACACGACGGGCCGTGCGATTGCGACGTTATCTACGGCGGTGAAGAGGAGATCCCACCCAAAGTGCTCCGCCACATGGTTGAGATGCAGAGGTACGAAATGAGGCTTTGCGTGTGTATGCACGAGAGTAGATCCATTTCCAGGTGCGTTTGCTGGGCTCTTCGGAAGAGGCTGCCCATCCAGGGGAGAGTGAGAGAAGAGAGTAGGGGCGGGGCGGTGAATCTTAAGAGGGGGGCTTGTCGATCAAAGCCAGAAAGAGAGGTATGCAGCCCTAATCTACATCAGTCTGCATTTTGTACGCATACTATGCAGAGCGAGCGTTGCTGTAAGTGTGAGCTATGGATGAGCCAGCTATTGCTCTTTGCGATAGTCGAAGTCCTTTGGATTTTGGCAGTCGGTCTGAAGAAACCGAGAAATTTTAGGTCATGACTTGTAACTGGTTCCAATAGCAAACGGCATATACATCACCATCACATGAAATCACATGGCATCTTCACCTTTCATGTCAACCCCGACAATATCGCTTACATGCTTCCAATATGCATAGTCATTCGTTGCCTCACTAAGCTATGTATGTCCTGTTCCTGATGGACGTTTCCCCCCACCATGAGCAGTGCCTCTCTTCATATGGACAACCGTCAACTGTAAGCGAGACAACATTAGCCAGACCGTACCCGGGCTCTCATCACTCATCTCCAGCTGAGCCCCTGACAACTCGATCTCGGCACCAGGATCATCATCCTCCATCGAGGCCTTACTGCTCGGCTCATCTTTGTCAATTTCTCTCGGTGACTTGGGCAGCATTACGGATACAACCCCCGAGGTTCCTGACCTGGGGCATCCGTGTCTTGGTTTTACTTGAGATCCCCCCGCCCTCTGGATCAGCATTCAGTGACTTAGACTAAAGGGTCCTTTTGAAGAATTCTGCTATCATGTGCCCCTACAATGCTTGGGTGACAGATTTCCAAAGCAATCGTCTTTGCCATGCACTCTTTTCCTTACTCCTTCGTGGCTGGCATGTGGGTGGTTATGGACAGAACAGTTCAGATCTGTTATTCTGTTCCGAGCTGGAAAGGTCCAGAAAGACGTCGCCATCATTTGAGCCTACGACGCTGGATACCAGCAGACCTCCCCATCTCGGCGGTGTTGTCTCGCACTGGTTTGTTTGTAGGTTTTTCCTGTCAGTCGATATGTCTTTGAACACAGTGAAAGGCTGTCGAAAGTTCTTCCAAGGATATGTTTGTGCAATTCAAATTATCTACCATCTTAACGCCAAAGTCTCGATTTCGCCCCCATGTGGCTACTTTCGACCTTTTTTTGCTCCCCTTTCACTATTTCAGATGCTGCCATCTAATTGTGAGTATAATAACTCGAAAATCAGTACACCAACCCTTGTAAAATGGCCTAATAACCCAGGGTATATCCATTCATACAACTCCAAAAAGCGATTGAAGCCAGTGCGTACACTCGCGTATCAAAAACCACAAAGCAAAAACGAAGAACTGGTGAGGCGAAACAAACAAGAAAAAGACAAGACCTCTCTGGCAGGTGAAACTGCCTTTTCCTAGACCGCCGTAAATCATTACAAAGACCGCCAATTAATAAAATGATAAGCCGAGATGTCCTTAAATGAAGGAAACCGGAGAGGCTTCTGCAGGGCTTGATGCAATGGTATCAAAAGAGCAAAAAGAGAAAAGGGCGAATCCCCTGCAACATTGTGTTCAGACAACCACCCAAAGAAAATCAACCGCTTCGTTATGGCCTCTAGAAGAGTCCGATTTTTCAACTCCTTTTAAAGCACCCGCTTCTGCAAGTTCTGCTTTTTTTCTTCTCGAAAATCAAAACCGCTGTTATGCCTCCCGTATGGTAGTACTGTTGTAAATTTTGTGATATGAGATGCGTGACGCTGCCAAGTCAAATCCAAGTTGTGCGGGCATGATGCGAACGATGACTTCTCAGTACATGCGCCCATGGTAGCCCATCTCGCGCGTGCTACCAGTCTCATATAGCATGCCGTTGTTGTTCGGTGGCTGAACGTGGTGATGACCGTGCATGTCATAAACCTCATAGCCACCATTGTGAGTCTGGCGAGACATGTGGTTGATAGGAGCAGGCTGACCTCGAGTCACACTGTAGGAAGCGAGGCTGCCCGATACAGGGAGTCCGTGAGGAGTCACTGGTGTTGAGGCAATTTGAGGAAGAGGATATTGGGGCACAGCTGTCATAGTGTTGGCAGGAGGAGACTGGGATGCCTTAGTCTTGCGGTCAGCAACCGTGCGAGCTTTTCCTCTTCCCTTGATGCCCTTATTGCTGTTCTTGTAGTGCGTGGCGAAGTATTCAAAAAGCTCGCGATCGGCTTCGGTGACTTCCTCACCCGAGGCAATGATTTTGGCGAACTTCATTGTAAGCTTCTTGAGTGTCTTCTTGTGGAAGTTGTTTTGGTGTGTCTAACAACTAGTTAGAACATCGTGTATTTCATCAGGGATCATCAACACATACCTTCATGTTTCCCAGTTGTGAGAATGTCTTGTTACAATCGTCGAGAATGCAAACAAATGGCTTGAGGCCTTGGTGAGTCTGTAGGTGGGCACGAAGGTTGCCGCGTTGAGCAAAGTGGCGATCACACTTGTCGCAAGCAAAGGGGCGTTCGCCAGTGTGACGACGTCTGTGAGTCTTGAGGTTGCCAAGTTGAGAGAAGGTCAGGTCGCAGCCAGGAAAGTCACAGTTCTAAAGGTGTTAGTTAAAAGTCATGGGCCATGGAGGTTCTCACTCACATATGGCTTGATGCCAGTGTGTGTCCTGCGATGAATGTCGAGATGGGTCTTTTGGGTGAAACTCTTCTGGCAGTTGGGGCCATCACAGCGATATCTCTTTCGAGCTGTCTTGTTGTCGGTAGGACCTGGTGTTCCTTGACTTTCAAAGCTTGCTTCGGAGACAGGAGACATCCCAGGAGTGAGTGGCTGCTGCACTGTATCGACTTGCAGGTCTGCCTTGCGTTGGATGGCTTTCATCAGCTCATCAACTTCTGTTTCGAAGTTGATCTGGTCACCAGGGTTGAGAGTTTCGTTGGAGGTGATGGTCTTTGAGCACATAGACGGGTTGGTGCCCGAGGATCTGACAGTCGAGGCTTGCGAATCGCTCCGTGCCGGGGAAGGTGCTTGTTCGGCATATGTGCACTTCATCTCCCGTGAATAAGAGGGAACTCGGCCGTGGTTGTTATCATGCCCCATAGGTCGGCGATCATTGTATTCTATTTTGAAAGGCGTTGAGTGGTGGGGAGGCGTAGGCGGGCCTTGATAACCTCCAAATTGGTAAGGATTGGGAACCTGGTAGTGAGGTGCCGTGAGACTGTTCACTGGACCTGAACTGTACGGTGGCTGAACAATATAAGGTGCCATGACAGGTCGTTGGAGAGGACCAGTAGTGGTGGCTCGAGAGTCAAAGGGAATCATGTGTGGAGATTCCATCATGGTGTAGTCACCAGGAAGTTGTTGCGACCAGCGCCCCCAGTTGGGAGCGTCTGAAGATTGAGCTGCAAGAGCCATTTGCCAGTTCAGATCAGTCCTGCTCTCGAAGCAAGACTGATAGTTTATGTTGTTTGGACTGATTCAAACGTAGCAAGTCAAGAAAGACTTTGTGTTGGTTGAGATGATCAAGAAGGGCCGGAGCAGAGTGTATGAAGACGACAAGAGGGACCTGAACTATAATAGAAGGGTAGATATGTTGTAGAAAGAAGCGATTGTGTAAAAATTTCAGGTCCTGGGTATAGTTCTTTGTGAGACAGACTTGACTAGATGGCAGAGAAATTCAGTGGAAAAGACCCAAGTATATATCCTCTGGCTTCAGAAGATAAGTTGATGTGCGACAAGGGTCAAAATATGTTGGAGCCAATAGAACGGTAAAGGTCGGAGATCCTCTTCAAGGCGGGTCTACCAGTCTAGCACTCTATGTGACCAGGCCCTGGGATTGTAACAGAAGGTAGCCCGGGTCTCGTCATAAGCTGGCCTGCGTCGTAGAGAGAGAACTTCAAACCCCTCCCCACGCGCGGATGCCAGGCATGGGCATGGGCTGGGGGTGGGTGGTCGATCTAGTCAGGGCGCCGCAAAGCCTGGGTGAGGATGGGGTTTCTGGGTCGAAAAGATGATCAAACGGAGGGGTGAGGAACAAGAGCTTGCTTTTGGGAGATGGATAAAACTAACCCATGTCTAGCCCCTCTATCTAGACTGGACCCCAAGCAGTTGTCTCTATCATTTTGATATCTGAACCAGCCAGGTTCAAAGCCACAGTTGAGACATTAGTAGTGAGCAACAGCAAGGGGAAACAGACCCCTGGGAATTTCCATGAGAGAGCTGAGTTGATCTCTCTCTCTTCTTAATGCTAAATCGATCTCACTTGGCTCCATGGATTTGGGCGGCCGCCAGGTCGATGAAAGTAGAATAGGGATTGAACCTGAGCGTTTGATGTTCTCCCTTTAAAGTCTTTACTTGAGGATGAGCTCAAATTGTCCTCCAAGCCTGAAGCCACGATTGATGTTCAACTCAGCCAACTCGAAGCCTGTATAATACAGTCGTCTTCATCATCTTGAAGACTTGATGTCAAGTTTAAAGACTTCGTAGGTGTGCCATTGGGATGCGGGATCTTGACAAGGGTCTTTTTGCGCTAAAAAAGGACGCCCCCCTGGGGGAGGGCTTGGAGTTTGGACAAGGGGTGGAGGGGTGTTCTTGGGCGTGTGTTGAGGAACAGCCATGACTGAATTACTCCAAGGGATATCCCTGAACCCCGGGACATAATCTCGAATTTTTTCATCCTCTCCATCAAGGCCTCGCCCAGCCGGACGCCGCCGGTGTAGTGTTTGAGCTTCAGCGCGATAACCGGCTGCTGGAGCCGGTTGCTAGCATCGGCATCGGCAGACGTCAGTTACTGTTGCTGATGGATTCTAGGGTCTGTTTAGAGCCGTGACTGAGCTTGTGAGATTCTTCAGTCTAACAATTCTGGCGATGTTGACTCTGACGTTCAGCAGCTGCAATGATTTGCTCCCGAGTTGAGCTATGATGCAGTCAAATCTGGTCAACCTCTCGAATACAACGTTCAGGAAACTGCTAAGAGTCTCGAGTTGCATCCACTCCAAGTTCATATTACAGGATCCGCAAGGCGGCTCCGTGTCTTCGAGCTGTGTTCTTCTTTCAGCAGCACAAAGTGACGGCGGCTTCCGCTGCCAACAGGGCCTGCTGATTTGAATTGGCAGTGCGGGCCCATTAATCCTGTTGCCCATCGTGAAGCGGTAAATGGTTTTCCTCGGGACCGTTTTGTAATCTCTCGGCCGTTGAGCTCTGCCCTACATCCCAGAGACTCCAGTCAGGTGAGGTGTGTAATTTTGTGCTATGCGGAGTTGTTCCGGGCGTGGAAAGAGACATCTACGAGTGCTGATGCAGCTGTTTATGGTGAGGCTGGCCAACATCGAGTCCCTTGCGTATATTCATACATGCCTACGTCGCACAACCACCTGTCGATGATGATGATGATGATGATGGGTTGCCATTCGGTCGATTCCATCATCGTCATGAGGCGTCGCCTCCTCTACTCTTCAGAGAGTATCAAGGCGGGACGACATGTGAAGCGCCTCTTCTGAGCACGTACAGTAGTGGCGCTGGATCAGTTGGCATAGATGGTTCCTGGAGATAAATGCGAACACAACGGTCAAAAGTTCGTAGCAGCTTTGGCTCCGCCAGACTAACGTCAGTACTTCAGAGGCGTGATGCTAGGGTAGCCGTTGTAAGACAATTGGGTCGAAACAGGACACGGTTGTTGACTGTTGAGATGAGCTTGAGTTGTGGGACCTGGATACTTACAACTAGTTCGTTACCAGAGACAATGTCCTCCCTCTCCTTACCCTGATAAGTTGTACAGTGACGCTTCGGTTCATTCCTGCTCTTAGGTATGGTGAAGGCTACGTGGTTGCCGCTTCTCCCAGGGCATTGCACTACCCTAGGTACATTTTGCTATGAATATGAGGAGATGAAAGAAAGTTGTTAACGACCAATGGTAGAGGAATTTGTCGTTTGTTGTCACTAACGTCTGTTCTCATCACTCGTTTTCTAACCTACCTAATAAGCCAGGTCCGGCGCCGGCATTCAAACAGAGGCCCCAAATGCCGGGACAGCCGCCGCTGTTAATCCCTTCATGGGGTTTGATGATCCAGTTCAGCATCATAAATATATGCAAACAAAAGGCCTATGCCTGTCTTGCAATGCGGAACACATTGTTCTTCGCCAATCCTTCACTCTGGGGTTATTGGGTCTATCTTCAGTACTGCGTACTCTGCCAACCCACAATACGAGGTATGCTTTATTTGAAGAGCCCTTCAAGCCAGGAACTGCATGCACGGCAGTTATTCTCCTATTTCATGTCCGGGCAATCCCCGGCAGCGGTGCACCCTTTTCCATAAAATACAGGGAACAGCACAGGCCAACTGAAATCTGTATGATTATGTGTCCGTTCCTTTCTTTGTATGTATCTTATTATTCAACGTCTAGCCACGAAATACAAGCGGCATTCAGCACAGGAGATTACTCACTCTAGGAAGAGACACATTGTGTGAATGCTTCTCTCATGTTTACCAGGGTGCAGAATGCTCGCTTGATTCCTGTGATTTCAGGACCAGTAGCGAATCTAGAGCTGAAAGGCCGTGCGTCCAGGGTTGTTGTGTTGCGTTTGCACACATTCATTGCGTACAAGCCGGGATGATGCTTCTTTCTTTTGTTCAATCACAACTCCGGAAGGTTGTTTCTCACTCACCGTGATGCGAGCCAATCGAAAGAGCACCTCGAAACATGCAACATGTTGCCCACCAGTTCACTTGTTAATGTGCTACGTAATGCCTCAGTCGCGGGGGTTTCTCACTATCAGTGAGCACATGCAGACGGAAAGATTGTACAGTGACCTTTCGCATTGACCTTCACCCTAGACAGTTTTGAAATGCCATCGCGTAGCCCAAACTTGGGTTGGCACCGGCCCGTTGTCCATCTCATCTTGTTGGTAAGAAAGCACGGTATCACCAACAATCACAGGCTTAGGACAGACATGTTGTGCTACGGGGTACAGTTCTACATGATCACGATAATCTGAGTTTCACAGAAGCGATCGTGTAGGTACTCCAACCTTAATTCTCTCCTTCCTGGCCCTGGGTACTGTAAGCCTAAAGAGAGTCTCAGAGTCACGAAACAGCATCTAACACTAAACTCCGACATGCTGGTGATGCCTGGTCAAAGCGTCTCAACCTTTCAGCATTATCGGAATCACGAGACACAATCACGACAGTTATGAATGGTCATCCATATTAGCTCATAACGGTGTTCCTTAACGGAACGGTGTTGTTTTCTCGGCCGATGAGAAAACAGGGACATCAAGTCTAAGCGGACACCCCTGTCCTTCTCGCAAGGCCATTGGAGTGGGGTGTATGGCCTGAATCTATTTCGGGATAAAGCCACCCTCTGAGGGCACGGAATAGAATATGATATATCATTTCACCACGATTCCTGAATGGACCATTGATGGACTTGGATCTCGCTGCATCAAAATCTCGATTTTCCGGCCTTGGACTCTGGAAGGGCTGAAGAATCTCGCAAAGCAACAGTAGAAGGGGGAAAAGTAGCGCAGAACTGAGCCATCGGGTTATCATGGTCTTCCCAATATGGACACTAGAATCCTAGTGAACTGCGCTTGAGTGAGGCACGGCACCTCAGGTCAATCGTGGGGGTTGTTGCATTCACCTTGGCTAGCGATCGTTGCTTTCACAACAAGACAAAAGTTGGTAGCTCCAACATCGTGACCCATTTCGTTTGCCATGACGGCGGGGCAGCACAACAGGTCATGTGCAGTCGCTATCTCGTCGAGTTGGTAGCCTTGCTGTAGGCCAATCCGATATGGTTTGTGGTTTTTGAAAGACAATTGGTAGTGAGCTGTAATAGGCACAACTCACACGCTCGATTCCTCTGTACTTAACGCCTGGATACACTAACGTAGGCCTTAGCTATTTGGCTGTCGGATTTGTCTTGTTTGATACCTGCCATAAGGGAGTAGAGTGGTGATGATACCCAGTGAGTTGCCATTACCATATCTGGGGAAGCTTGAGAGGAAGAGCCTGTGAAAGTTGAAACCAACCAGGGTCCAAGCAAGGATGTTGTACGGGGGATGGTCAGGAGTCAGGAACAGTTACAACACAGCAGGGGCAATAACACTGCGCTACGCAGGCGCCGTCCATCTCTGACTACCGCGAGCCCTTCAACAAGTTCCTAACAGTTAGTCGATTGACACATCACATCGGTACCGTCAATATTGCCTCAGATGCGCTAACTAGACTTATTGCTGCCCAGGCATAAGTTGCAACGAAATTCGAGACCAATGTTCGCTGGCAACTCCCGGCACCCGGTCCTTGCACTACCTGTAAATTCTTACCTTCTTATCCTGGACCTTGAGGTTCTAACATTAGATGTTTGCTCAAAACAAGAACGCGGCTGTGCGGCGACAAAGCCGCATCGCCCTGGTTCATGCTTATTGAGGCTTGCCATTGGGCGCATCATGATCCTAGCCAATGGCTTTGGGGAGCTCCCAGAGCTCTGGGAACATCAGAGATCCTTTCGCCGATTGGCTGTTTCATGTGGACTGAACACGGCAGATCGTCTTAGATCAACGTCTGGCGATGATGGTTCTCTCAACTTTCACGATCAAGACTGAGCCGGATCAGAAAGAGTAAGTGCGGTTTTCGAGATTTTCCCTTCTCGCTAAAGACTGCTCAAGTGCGGAACTGCATTTTAAAGCCCATAAGGCAGACAGCGGGAGGAAGAATGAGGACACGCTGGGTGCCAGACAGGGGTCATCATTGCCAGGGGTCTCCATGGACTCCGGTTAAGGGAAGTTCTAGGGACCATGGGGCCGGCAATACACGGCGGGGGCCATCCTCCGCACCAGAGACCGGCCGGCGAATCCACCCCGAACCGACTTTTCTCACTTTCTTACTCTGCAGACGCCGTGTTATCCCCGTTATCGTTGCAGTGGATATCAAAATCTACAAATCATTCGATCTACAAGTTCTAGACGAGTCATCATGTTCTCTTAATGGTATACTCTTGTTGGCTTAATGGAGTAAACCCTTGTCAAGAAAGGCATGAATTTGACGAAATTTGGCGAGCCACCATGATTTGATTTTAGAACCGTAGCCATATTATAAACAACGGATGAACTTTTGCTTCATAATTTTCATATGGCCATGCTTCTTGTTTTTTGGTGAAGCATGAGGGCTGTCATCCACTTAATCATGATGGAAATGACCAGTCATGGAGCATGTGAGCATGAAGGAGGGATAAGGAGAAGACCGAAAATACTTCAGCCCTGACAAGCCAGGACTGACGAAGCAGGACCATGAATTTCATCTCAGGTGACAAGACGGGGCAGCACAGTCCAGAATGCGGGTATCCATCTTGCTCGAGGACAGGCAGCTCAGCGAGCAGATTGACGAAGTCCTACTTCATCCACGATACGTTCCCATCGTTTGTGAAATCATCATCGAAGCCGCCTTGGACTGGGAAGAGGACGGTCTGGCCAATAGAAGCCCTTCGCCCGCAACTCAACGTTTCCTTGCGGGATTACGCCCCATGAAAAGACCCTTGCTGCCAAGATCTAGGGACACCCACACCCGCCATGTTTACATGAAACTCAATAGCATGCAATAAATACACCTGCAGCTGACTGCGAGAAACAGGTAAAGTCCGGATGTAATTCTTGCAGCGTTGGACCCTTGCTCTTTCCAACGACCGAGCCTCACGCAGCTCTTCAAGTACATGTGCACATTCGGGATGTGCATAATGAACAGGATCATGCCGTCGAGCTTCATCAGTTATCAGGTTCCAGCTTTTCGAAAACGCTCATCTCAGCCCAGTTTAGAATCTTCTATCCCCTTTCTTTCTCTTACAACCCCAAGTCCTGTTTTCTCTTCAAGTCATGGTGCGTCTATGCATGCAGGAGTGATGCTAATTCGATACCTTCGAAGCCCCAGCCCTGCGGTCCTCGAGATCTGGCACTAATGTTCAGCCATCTGCTCGAATGCAGGAACGTAACACATACAGAGCATGAATAGATACTGCTGCAGAAACTTTACCTAGTGGCAAGCCGCTCATGTCAAAATGTTCTGCTCCAGGCTCTAAGTCTTTCCACAGGCTGTTGGGTACTTTGAATCGGGTAATGGTATTATCAGGCTTGCCAAGTGGAATCGTACGTAGGCAGTGACGAGAAAACTGGCATGTCAAAGATCGGGAACAGCCTCGGAAGCCACCAGGCTGAAATGCTGATATTTGCGATTCCACGACTTGCGCTGGTCATGGTGTGGAAGTAAACCAAAGTCTTGACGAGGGACCGACCCGCCACATCGGAACGTTTGAGGGTGCAGTCGCAGTCAAACCCATAACTCGTCGCTCGTGTGTGACTTGAACAGTAAGTGTCAGGCCAGAAACACGGCGAAGGTCACCAAGGATGGCACCAGTAACTTTTGCGAGCTAACAAAGATAGGAGTGGGTTAATTGGGGATTGCGTTGTACCATAATCCTTGTTCACTGTTTCTGTTTCGTTCTCCCTCTTCTTCCATCTTCTCTTTTGGCGCACAGCTCTTCTAGCTCTGTGTCAGCTAAGGTTAGTGTGTATTGTTCAAAAAATGACAGCGCGAAAACTTCTGTAGCTGACTTTCATTTCCGCAATCAAACCAGTTAACAGATCAGGGCAATGCTCTTCAACGCAGACTTCAGACAGCGCCCAAGACGTTTGCATGAGCAAGCACAAACGTCGAAGAACCAGCCCGCAGATGCTCCGTGCTTTATTCCCTGGCCTTGATGTTTATTTCTCGGTAAGCAGAATACTACATTACGACAAATCCTGCGTGCGCATTCGAAAATAAGAAATGAACAACTGATAGCAGAAGCTTGGCCTGAAGTGCATGGGAAGCGTGAGTCCGGGAAGTTTTCGGTCTCAGTCGGTACTGGGAGACCGGAGGATCGGGGCACAGGCAGAAGCTTGATACGGCAGATCGGGAGATATTCGAGGCTCACAATTGGTGCATCACCGCTTGCGGTTGCTCCCGGAACAGAGGGATCCGTAGCTACTAATGTAATTCCTCACAGGGCTTTATGCGCTTGGTGCGCAGTGCGCTACGATTGTGTTGCTGTTTTGGTCGCTACAAGACTGTGGTGGTGGTCCCCTCTGTGTACGAGCAGGGTGCGTTGTTTGCCCACAGCGTTGTTCTTAGCTCTCTTTGCTCGCAAGCCTTGACAGCGGGACGGCGGCTCGGCCTTTAGCTGCTACCAGCTGTCGGGGACTGCCGCCGGCTGGCCAGTTGTCTCCACGATAGGGGTATATTTAGTAGGATCTCTCAATTAGAGACCAGAGGAGGTCATTGCGCAACACATCCCACCGCGGTGTCGGGTCCCGCTAACAGGGGTCCCTGGCTAAGCGGCGTCTAGCCATGGCGATCTTTAACATGGCTCTGAGCAACGCAACTTCAGACTCAAACCAATGCTCTTGAGTGCGTCACCGGGATCACCAGCCAAAGTCAGTCAGGTACTGGTATTCGTCACTGACAGGTTCGTTGAGATGCAGTGAAGATTAAAGGCGCTTCCAGCTGAGATAATGAATCTGAAGGTCAGGATCTGGCACCGGCGAGTAATAGTTGCTGCCCAGTTCCTGTTACGTTGCTGTTCCTCAAGCTAATAGAAATTCGGGTTTTAGTATGATTGATAGACTGAAGGTACGGATTACCGAGAAGGGCAAAATTGGGAAACGGCTTGCCAAAGAAGCGCGGGGGAAACGGGAGAGTCACACGGACTCAGCCTAAGGGGAGCTCAATTAATTAGGGCACCTGCTAAGGCTGCAGAGGCTGTCCAACATCCTGGGCGTTGCAGCTGTTGGTTTGGCACACCAACGTCAGTGCGCATTGTCAGTTGAGAAACCACAGCAATACGGATAAGGCGTATCGGCTATACTAGATGCCGAGTGTTATGAAGACAGCAGGCAAATCCCCAGCGACGATCCTGAACCACGCAATTCCCCTCACTTTCGTCATTGTCCAGCTAACAAATACCTTACGCAAATTGCCTTACTCTTTCGCCCTGCTGTGATCTTATAACAAGAGTTACGCAATGATCCTGCATCAGCCCCTGCTTGGTTCAGTCCAAGCAGCTGGATTCTTGCGACCTGTCACTTCTGGCGAATCTCAGATCCTCGGTCAGCAATTCCAGGATAGGCACCGCGCCAATGTAACCCCGCGGCAATTGGCCAAGTTGGCGATGGAGCGGGCTCCCAGGTGATCGACTTGAGCTTGGGCTGGGATGACAATCGGGTCGCTCACCCAGCTTCTCAAGGGCCAAGGTCGCAGCGGTACCTTGCAGGACGTAACAGAAATGCTGGGCATCCCCACCATGACGCTGACCATGAAAACCTGTTGTAGGGTATGAATACCACAGTCGGTATTATCACAATCAGGTAAGGGAGGTGGTTACTCCGTACTGAGGGTTGCGACCTTTGTAACGGCGCAGGATCTGGTTTCGAGAGAATCTGCAAGGGAGATTGACGTGGGAGTTTCAGATCAAGGGAACCGGCTTGATTACCGCTTGGCCCGTAGTCAGTAGTGCATACTACGCGAGAGTGTGTTTGATAGTCATAATGAAAGCTCTATCCGTATAGTCCGCCATGAACCTTATTTGCGACAGTGCAAAGGCGTGTTGATTGTTGCCCCCTGCTGGCCCATCGCATACGCCATAAGAATTGCATTGTGATCTCCATGAGCCCCTATCATCGCCTTACGGCAGAGCATACGGAGTACTCTGACTCCTTATTCCTAGTCTTAAGTCAGGGTTTGTACCCAGCCCGATACCACAATCCATGCTGTGGCTGGTATTAGCCCTAGTTGATCTATCACTTGCTATCCACAGACGATTTAGACCGACTACCCGCCTCATTTACCAACAATCCCTTACAGCCCTCGAAATGACTTTAGTCCTTTCAAGACACCTAGACACCGCCTGCTCCTGATACGAGCTGTCCTCACCGTAAAGAGACTCTGCGTAGCGACCCACAGGACTGGGTCCAGAGATTAGCCTTGATGAGATCCTCGGGCGAAGTAAATCAATACCACGTCGTATCTGCCCAAGAGACGCGTTGTAACGCTGGTTCCTCGAAGAGTATCAGCTTGCGAGCTGGACACCCGCGCGTTGTAACAGTAGCAGCGATATCCTCGGGGCCCTGCATTATCTGATCCTGCCTTCACATCTGGCAGATCTTTGTTTCCCTCCCCTGCCCTGGAGCCTGGAGTTTAGGTTGTCATGTTTGATCGCCAAAATTCGCAAGCATCACCCCTAATCAGCATGACGCCGTCGGTGAGGCCGGCTCGATCTGGCACTTAAACCTTTTCTTTTGTAAAAGAGGAGGCTCGAAATCGACCCTTTTTTTTGGCGCTCGCGGGAAGAGCCTTGATTAGGGAAACGGGCGGCTAAAGCTGGGGCCGTTCCCGCGCGTGCTTTTGCTTTTTATTAGGCATGAATCAGAAATGGCCAAAGTAGCGAGAGCAACTGACTACGAACCTACCGTTGAATGATGGATATGATGCATGAAATAGTTGCTCGCCTACACGGTGACCAGATAGGACGAGCTGAAATTTGTCGGTCAACGTTCTTAGCACGAATGGATGGATCACTGTCAACTATGCTTGTCACAGAATCTGTATTGAAACGGCACAGCTTGGGATGAATTCAATTGGGCTGTGGCGGGCGCGCACGGGTTTGCGCCTCGCTCATACACATGGCCAACAAGTTGCCTGTGCAGTAGAAACAAAGACAAGGGCAAGGGCTGCTGCAATAGAATGGCTGAAGTGTCGTCTGCAGCTGACAATGACATCCCAGGGCGCCTTCGTAGATTGGATAAGCTGCCTCTTGGTGTTGCGCACCTGTCTCAAGTCCTTGGCAGAAGGAAAATCCCGAAAACACCAACGTCATTTGTGAGTCGGTATTTCGACTGGATGCTTTTTCAATGGGCCATCCCCTGAATAGGTTGAACTCTATCCTGCGGCACAGTAAAAGTGTAAGCTATCGATTGGATCATAGGGACAGATGATTCGCATCTATTACTCGGATCGTGATCCGCGGCCGTGGTTCTTGCAATGGGCCTCTTGTCTCAGGAGACTCATTCCTAGTGATTAGCACCTCAAGATATGGTTCTTCATCATTCGCGGAATAAGATCCCTCATGTATCACTTGCATGAACCTTGAGGGCTGGACACTGTCATTCTGGTTCGAATCGCACGATCAAATTGTGTTGCAGATTTAAGACACGAAACTATCGAAGATATGGAATGATTAGGAGAAAAAAGCAAGCAAGATCATGATCGTTCGGCAGATGTCTTTCCAGACAGACGGATTCTCTGAGTCTGAGCGCGCAACAACTCAAGTCAAAACCCGCGCCTTCTGGGCCGGGACGGGATTCACGTTTTTTGTACTCTCTTTTGGGCGATATTTTGACACACAGACATTGGTTGACAGTAGGGCATGCATGGGTCTTATACGAATTCATGGGAGGGCCTATGGGATATCTTCCCCTGTATCCGTACCTAAAGGGGACCCATCAAGAGGAGTTTGAAAGCGTCTCAGTAATGAGCACTGAGCCATGAGCTACGGACAACGGTTCGTCTTCGCCCCTTCCGGAGTGTGCACGGCGCACATTGAGAAAGAGACTCAGTGACCCCCACCTGCTGTTTTGTCTCTGCTCTAACATGATCTGAGGTGAGGACGAAAAAACAGGTTGGTGCTTTGCTGTAAGGCAGTTGCCACAAACCAGACTGTCGGGAGAAGAAGCAAGATCGATCGCATCAGAAGCTCAGACTGCCAAGCTACCTAAGTAGTAAGGTAAGGTAAGACTGCGACAACCAACAGCAGGCACATCGCGGCCCGTGGATTTGGTTGTCACGCACCACAAAGATTAAAATGCGCGAGATATGATGAATTACATCTACCGGACCTCACATTTCCCTTAATGCGCAAAGGGTTACGCCTGCATTATCTCTTCATCTTATCAACTGGCCATCGAGTCCCCCCTTTGAGCGGAGAATCCGAGTCAGCCGCAGCGCAACAGAGAGGGCGCCACAGGCCACCTACTGTAGGTGAGAGATGATATATCTGATTTTGTTAAGGGCACAGTTGCCGATGACGACTCCATCTGGTACCTTGCTAAGCCATCTAGGGTATTCCATAACGAGCTGAGAGGAGTCGGATTCTTGAATGATCCTGGTCATCTCATGCTCTCGTCGTGCCGCAGCCTCAGTTTGAACTGAACGCGACTGAATTCAATAGACATTCTTGGAAGCTAGGGTAACCACCCAAGGATCGATGCCATGG